>CM040423.1:27648831-27860922 GCA_022702705.1 Papilionanthe hookeriana x Papilionanthe teres
AGATGTTACACATTTAAATTCATAGGAATTGTGGTGTATATATGTAATTGACCACATATTTTATTTTATTAATCTTGCACTAAGATTTTCTTCCCATATAATTAACAAAATATAATAATGATGTCAACTTATTGGAGAATAATGGAGTGATAAATTATAAAATATGATTCCTCATATTCAAATAATAACGATTATTACTATTATAACATTTTAAATCATATTAAAATAACCCAATTTTTATATATTTACATTTATACCACCAAATTATTTTAAAAAGTGAAATTCAGTTTTACATATATGGATTAACTGACATAAATGTAAAAATTTAAATTGTTGTGTTAGAAATGTTAATACGTAATAATTGAGCGGTAAGTATGAAAATCCTCCTACAATTACTGTTATTCAATCGATTTATCTCATAAATCGCAAACCAAATCACTGTTTTCTCCCAAACGTCATTCATCTTTTCTGCGAGGGTTTTCGCTCTCATTCTCGCGATCGATTTTTGTGCTGCTCCTCTCCCATTTCAGCGACCGGAGGTGATCCATCAAGCTCTCCCTTTCACGATGAGATCCATCGCGGTTTCTCCGCAAATCCCAGCCGCCGTTCATGGCCGCCGATCTACTTGCTTCTCTGATGATCACATTTGTGCTTCGCAACTCTCTTTCAGGTCCGATAACTTCCTGTTTCTATTATTCGAGCTACGTGCACGACGCATGATTTGCATGGCTTTGAATTTCTGTATTTTTTTGTTTTCTTTGCCTTGTTTTTCATCTCATTTTGGGGTTATGTTTCAAGGAAACTTCTGTCGCTTTCTAAAATTGGTTTGTCGCGGCACGAAATGGATTTAAATTTATTTTAATAGTTTGTTTTGGTTAGATTTCTGTTTATTTCTGGTACATGTCTTGTTTATTATGAAAGAAGCTGTTTAGGAGCCGTGAATTGTAGCCATTGATGGAGTCTGTACTTGCTTTTAGTACCTTGTTTTGTTTCTTGTAGCTGTATTGGGTTGGGTTTATGATTCTGATGAGAATATGCTGTTGTGCAGTACAATTTTTCTACGAAGCCGCGCTGGAGACAAGCCAGTGGGATGGCCGTGTGGTTGTGCTCTGAGGTTCGTTGGATATGTCATATTGTTTTATTCTAATTTTTTTTCCCCCGGGGATCAAACAGCTCACGTTGCATCATTGCAGAATCTTTTATTTTTTTTACTGTTACGGCAGCTTCCACCTTAATCTTTGTAGATGCCCCATTTATTTCTTTTGCTGTGCACTTTTTTATGAGAGGGGAGACCGGATGACTGAAAAGGATTGCATGGGATGTTTATGAATGTAAATGACAAATATTTGCTCTTAAGTATGTGTTGGACGATAATTGACAAGGAACATTAGAGGTTGGACAACGCTAGGTGATTTGATTTTATTGTTTTCATTATGGGAGAGTAGACAACCGAAAGCATCGTGTCAAATGTTAATGATTGGAAAATGTTGGACATAGTGGTGTAAACGAGTTGAGTGGAGCTGGAGTCGCGCTCGTTTGAACGTGATCATTATAAAAGAGAAAAAAATAGTATTAATTCATGCAAATGTTATGATAAAATGAGATAAAATGACTATTTAGGTATTTTTAAACTTTTTAAAGAATTTAAAACTAAATATTGAATTTTAATATATTTCGAGTATATTTTGTATTAATTATTTTTTAAGTGAGTTGGCTCATGCGTTAAAAAATCGAGTCGGGACTGACTTGAGTTTGGCTTGTTAGGTCAATGAGTTTAGTTCACGAGACACTTATCTAGTCGAGTTTGAGTTGGCTCACGAGTTGGCTTTGCTCAATTACACTTTGGACATCTCTCTTTAGCATGTGTTTGGTGATGATTGATTAGGAACATTGGAGGTTGGGCGATTTTGAATGGTTTGACTTGACTGTTTTTCTTATAGGAAGGGAAATTAGACAATTAAGAAGATTCACACTGGACATTGGTAGTTGACGAATATTAGACATTGCTTTTTAGTTTATGTAGGTGAAATAGGAGAGGAACATTAGAGGTTGAGCTTGTTTGGTTGTCTGATTCATCGGGTCTCCCTATAGAAAAGGAGATTAGATTGGTGGGAAAATGGGCATCTAACATTGGATGCAAATAGAGTTTAGGCATAGTATTTTTAACTTTCTATGCACAATGCGATATAGAATGTTTTATTTTTGCTTCAATACACAAAAGTGAAAATTGAAGCAATGCTTTTACTAAAGGGGTGTTTGGTAGCTTATTATTAAAAGGATTCAGGCATGGATTTAACTTAAATCTAGCAAAACATCAAAAAATAAAACTTGAATATGAAACTCCATTAAATCTAATTTTTTTTTGTGTTTCATCACTTTCTCTCCTCGTTCTTTTCGTGTTTTTCCCGTGTTTTGTCTAATGGGAGATATAAATTTGGATTTAATAAAGCTGAATATGAGTCATATTTAAAGGATTTGTTTCGTCGTCGATGACCTTCATATCTGTGAAAGCTTCGTAGAAAGATTTATCGGATTTGATAAATCCTATTTAATGCTAATCCCGGTTGAGGCAAATACCGCCTAAAAGTGTTGATATCTTGTATATGATATATACATATATTATGTATATATATAATTGTTATTTAATCAACAAAACTTAAATCATGTTGGATAATAATTTTATAGCTAATATAAAGACACATTAAAAATACAACAATAGAAAAGAACTTTTTTGTAAAAAATAAAACAATGGAGAAAAATCTCACAATATTGTTGTACAAGTGGACATATATTTATACGTCTCCAAGTGATACTCTGAAATAGAAATAAATAAAAAAGTGAGGGAAAAATTAGTAGAAGGCAACGATCTTAAAGAGAAACACACGCATTGCAATTTGAGAACTATAAAGAAATTCATCCTATAGTATAAGACTTGATTCGTCTGCCTTAAGTTGTCTGTTATGATTAGAGACTAAGAGAACCCCACTATATGGCACACATTGTTGCATAGTACTTTAGCAGAAATTCAACACTTTCTTTTAAACTTGATAATAGAGATCCACCATTCCATATTTTGTCTTTAAGATTTTTAAATATTGGGCTACAATGTCATTTAGTAAATATGTCAGCCTATTGATTCCCTGTAAGCACATAATACTTTTTAATTTCTCTTTTATGAAGTGCTTGGTAAACCTCAACATGTTTGGTAATGTTGTACTAGATTATGTGCGATCCTAATAGTAGATTTACTATTACAATATATTTTTTTGCTCCTTTCATATGAGTTTTAAATCATTTAATATGATTTTGTTTCATAGAAGCTTATATACCTCTTGGCCAATGACTCTAAACTTAGCTCAACATTTGATCTTGAAATCGCAAGCTATTTTTGCTAAGTTACGAGCTTTTCTCCTAAGAATGTTTCATATGCTGAAGTGAATCTTCTATCCACTGATAACCTCACATGATTCACATCTGTGTAGCCTTCAATTTGTAGGATATCATGCCATTTATATAGAATTTTTTTTCTTAGGCTTAATTTAAAATATCTGAAAATTCTATAGGTTATTTTACGGCGTAACTCTTTGGGTTTGTGTATAGAATAATTGACTAGAGTTACTTTGAATGCATGTCAAGATGGGTGTAGGATAAGTATATTATTTTATTACTAACCTTTGATATTAATTTGTATCTATATTATTATTTTTTTCATTAACTTTCAATTTTCGTCTTAGTTTAGTTCGAGTTTCATATGACTCGCACTCTTATCATTTAGTTTTCTATCGGCAAATTCATGATAATTTTTGTCAGGAGAAAAATATTACTTGTTTAGATTGAACCACTTTTATTCCCAAGAAATATTTAAGTTTTACTTGTTTTTTGTTTTCAAATTCTTCAACGAGCCTTTTTTGGAGAACTTCGTTCTCCTGATTGTCAATCCTTGTAACATATCGATAAGGATTGAGATTTTAGTATTAAGAGCGCTTTATAAAAAAAATTATGGTCTTCTTGGATTTGTTTGTATCCAATTCTCGTCATAGTTTATATAAATCTGTCCATATAGGACATTTTTTTAATTTTCTTAATTATTTTTTTAATGTTCTCTTAAATCTTGGTGGTGAATATATAAAAATATTTTCTTTGACTTATTCATATATAAAATAGTTTTTATATCATATTGCTGTATAGGCAACCCATTATTTATTACTAATGCTATCAGAACACAAATAATGTTTATTTTTGCTAAAAAACAAAAAATTACTAATAGTCAATTTCATATTATTGAGTATACTCTTTTACTATCAATTTTTGCCTTTTGTTTTTCCAAGCTCTCATTGATTTTGTATTTGGCCACAATGATCAATTCATATCAGATGGTTTTCCTTTTTTGGGTAATTTAATGATCTTCTATGTGTAACTTTTTTCTAAGACATCTATTTCTCATGGCATTTCCCAATTTTTATTTTCGAGTTTCTTAAATTGGGTTTGTGAAATGAAAATGGAGCTAGTGTTGATGTTGGTTAGAAATGTCACATTTCACGATGACCCTTCTCTAAATGGTCATCTCTAATTGACGCGGTAATTAACAGAGATGAGTATGATTTAACTCATTGACTATACCTCTAACTTTCATTCTAAGATTATAGTCATTAGGATAGAGTAGAAGATAAATCAAATTACTTTAATTCATCCAAAACAACATATTAAACATTACTCCAGCAATTAAACTATTCAAATTAAATAGCAGTTTAAGATATTTTATTTGAAAATATCTTCACACACTAAACTTCTTAATAAAAAACATAAACTTCATCTCATGTTTTACATAAAAATTTTCTATATTACAGTAGTTTTAAAATATTTATGATCATTAGATTAAATTGATTCTATCTAGCCTCAATTTTCTCATTCGCTTTTTCTGTAAAATTTTCCGACATCCTAGTGAGCTACATGGCTCAACAAGATAAGTATTTAATACAAAACTCAAATATTGTAAAACAGTAAATAATAGGCATGCTAGTCATGCATGAGCATAAATATAAACTGTGTACATGTTTTTAGTATATTATTATAACATTGAAGATTAAACTTTGATTCTATAAACATTAATATTAAAATATTTGTAAAAAAAAAGCAAATAATTGCAAATATATTTTTTCTCAGCACATTTAGTCAATAGTCTATTTTTTACACTTTAATTTAAATGTCTTAATTCTTATTTTACTTATTTATTTTTCGTTGTATTATATTTTATACAGCTTTAAAGTATATCATGTGTGGTTGTCTAAGCTTACTAGCAATTATACGATAGTGAGTTGTGAACTCACACCACATATCATAGGGTAATAAATCAACCTGAAGGTCACTTCATGATGTTCAATAAAATCCTGTGAAACTCATATTAATACTATGACATGCAAATGAGAAATTTAGAGATATTACATGCTATGATGTATAGACACTACTAATTAAAGAGTTGTGCAATGTCAGACGCATATCTTACTTTTTTTAAATTGAAAATGGCGGTAGATTAGATGTGATATGAAAGATTTCGATGTCATAAATGAAAAATCAATATTTAGGTGCTAGATATGTAAATACATGAGAATTTGGCGTCAAAGAAGCCAATCATCATTTTATTTATTTAATAAATTATATATATATATATATATATATATATATATATATATATATATATATAATATTAAGCGCAAAGGCTAATATATTAAAGAATAAAATATACAAATAGATTGTACGAGAGGGCCCAAGCATGACAGCCTACACACACGGTAAACACCACATGCAAATGGTTCCAAAACAAAAGAAAGTACAGAAAAAACATGAAAGCCCAAAAACCAAAAGTGCCAAAACTCGTAGTATCAGGTAGCTAGAGAGCGACCCAATTTTGCCTTACCTCCGCCTCTAGTTCTAGGAAAGGAGCTAGCTAACAAATTAATAAGATGAGTGTCATTGCCATAAGTAATTAATGTATCCTCCATTAAGTTCTTGAGCTTGAGTCGGCCTCGATTCATCTTTTTCCTCCTGGAATAGACCTGTCATTCCTCATCCAAAGTCCGACTTATCTGATCAGTGGATTGATCTAAAGTTTGCCGGACATGTGTAGGTTGTTGAACATTGGCAACTTCCACTTGTTGTGCTAGCTGATCTTGTATTGGATCAAATGACACTCTTGTGTGTCTTGGCGTGTAAGTGAGCCTTCTTCAATGACAATGAGTGGTATGGACACGTTTGGATCGGTAGTAGTAGTAGTATGGAGAGATGTGTCATGAGACTCCAGAGCACCATGCTTAAATCCAGCAGCTGGAATAAATTGTTCAAGAGTAGGAGCATCCAGGGGTAGAACGGCTTGAGTATGGTGTTTTTCATCTGCGACAGCCAAGGCTTGAATAGGAGGATCATTAGAAATTTTCCCATCAGGAACAACATCAGTCAGATGAGCAGAGGTATGTGCGGTGTTGGAAAGAGGGCCGGGTTGTACCTCCTAAGCAGGGATAGTAGGTGGCAAGACGTCCACCTCCAATTTAGTATGAATAGATTTTTGAACAGGTTGCTGATCTTTAGCAATATCCGGCCTTAAATGAGGATGCAAGCGATAACAAATAGTAGAGTTGTATCCAAACATACTACAATGAGAGCAATAAGGAGGGTGGGGTTCTATTTCAACATTTTGCGAATACTCATTGTGATTGAATCCAATCCATACCTCGCTGGAGTTGGTTGGGTGATATCTCTATCTACTAACACACAAGCCACAAAGAGCCTGGTGATTGCAAGCGTAAGACTATCAACCTTGAGAGGCTTACCATAAGCAATTGCTAAGGAGAAGAGTGTTTCATAGTTGAACAGATGTAGTTTGAGACCTGATAACTTTATTCGAACTGGAATGATAGAGTACTCCGCTTTTAGATCAAAATCGAAAGTCTACTTCAGGATTTTCATAAAACTAAGTATCAATCTTGAATACCTTTCGTAAAAATTCGAGTGTCATCCACATCGTTGGTTAGCTAAATAAGTATATGTCGGCCGTCAAGTAAGCCAATTTTCCAGCTACTCGATAGCTTCATAACATCAAAATCCTTTCGAATGATCTCAAGTTTTGGGTGACCATGGAGGAATTTCCCCATTAGAGCATAACGACAAAAAGACACGAGTACTAGTTTCAGCCTCAGAGAAAAACATCGCAGGTTTCCCATTTTTTTTGCCAAGCTTTTTAATGAAAGTATATTCACCTCCAACCTCAATAGCCTCGTGGAAGTATTGTGGAAAAATGCAGGGCTTGCCGATACCAAAACCAGACTCTGAACCCGCAGACACAACAGCGACATAACTCTGCTCCAGTCGTCAGAAAGGAACAAGACAGGGTCGAGCAGAGAGGAAGGACTCAACACAGCAAGAACGACTAGAAGTAGAGCAGAGGATTTAGCACAACGAGAAACAGTCGAGGTGCGGGCACTTCGTCTTCGAGCAGGACAACATCAGACGAATCAACACATCGAGAATGAAGCACGACGAAGTAGACAGTCGAGGCGGGAGCAGAGAACGTCTTCTATGAGCACGACGCTGCAGTAGCCGAGCTCGACGAACCTCGAGACGACGAATGACGAGCAGATGAGTCAAGATGAAGCACGGTGACAGACGAAAATGACCGAACATTAACAAACGAAAACGATGAAGAGAGATGCAGAGGAGCCGAAACCAGGGTTCGCCATAGAGGCGAAACCTAATGAAAAATCCTAATACTCAATAGTTATATATATATAGAAAAAAAACCCAAGGGCTAATATATTAAGAAGAAAGGATTTAGATAAGTTGTATGAGTGGGCTTAAAAGAAAGCCCAACCCACATGATACAACACAGACAAAATCACAAAAAAGTAATGATACATATAACATCAAAAACCAAAAGCATCAAAGAGCGCAAGAAGCTAAGGACGTGCATTCTTGCCTCTGCCTCTAGTTCTCGAACAGGAGCCGGCTAATCGATTGGTGAGATGCGAACCATTTTTGGAAGTGACCAAAGTATCATTCATCAGATTTCTGAGCGGAAGTAGGTCTCCGTTTTTCTTTTTTCTCCTGGATGTGTGAACTTGTCATTCCTCATCCGAGGATTGACTTGACTGATCAGCGGAGTGGTCCACAGGTGGCTGGACAGGTGTAGGCTGTTGCACATCAAGGTCCCCATGTGCTCGAGTAACATTAACTTCTTACTCGACATGAGGCGGTAAAGAAATAGTAGAAGTATTGCCACCTGTAACATCAGTAGTAGGATCTCGGGCAATAGCTGGGGTATGAAGTTCTTTATCTGAGACAATCAAGATTTAAGTAGGAGGGTCATCAGAAATATTCCCTTCTGGAGAAGCGTCAGGCAAATGGGCAAATGTATGTTCGGCGTTGAAAATATGATCGAATTGCACCTCCTCAGTAATAATGGTAGGCGGTTAGACGTCCACCCCCAATTTAGTATGAATAGATTTCTGAGCAGCTTGTTGAACTTTAGCAGTATCCGACTTTAAATAAGGATGCAAGCAATAACAAGTAGAAGAACTGTGGCCAAACATGCTACAATATGAGTAAAAAGGAGGATGTGAATCTATTTTAATTTTTTGCCAGTATCTGTTGTGATTGGATCTAATCCATACCTCATCTGGAGCAGGTTGAGTGATATCTCTTTCAACTAATACACAGTGCTCACAAAGTCGTCTCAAGAATAACAAGTCGCGAGATTATCAACCTCGAGAGGCTTATCAGAAGAATCAGCTGAGGAGCAGATAATTTCATAGTTGAAGTGTTGTACTTTTAGCCCCGGAAACTTTATCCAAAGTGGAATGATAGGGGACTTCGCTTTTGGATCAAAATCGACAGTTCACTACAGAATTTTCATGAAACAGTTATCAATCTGGATTACCTTTCAAGAAAAAAATGTGAGTGTAATCCGCATCATTAGATAACTGAATGAGTATATGTTGAACATTAAGTAAATCAATTTTCCAACTACCTGATAGCTTCAAAATCTTTCCGAATGATCTCAAGTTTTGGGTGACCATAAAGGAATTTCCCACTAGAAGAAAACGATAGTTGGATGCAAGAACACCTGGTTTCAACTCTCAAAGAGAAAAAAGAGCAGATTTCTTATTTTTTCCTAGCTTTTTGATGAAAGTATAGTCACCCAACTTCAAGAGCCTCGTGGAAAGATTTTGGAAAAATACAGGACTTTCCGATAGCAAAATCAGGCTTGAACTTGCATACACAACACCTGCAGGATCGCATGTTCAGTCTGCAACAAAGCACCGCAAAAATGTGAGCTCCAGACGAAGCTCTAGTCGAATTAGAAGAGGAAGACGTCACTACACACGGCGCAGGGCGCAGGCAACGCAGGCGACGCGGGACGAAGGTGACGCAGGCCGTCGAGATCGGAGGCGCCGTTCTGTTTGCAGCGAAGAACCGCAGATGGAGACACAAAACTCCCGAGCGTGACGACGCTACACACGAAAAAGACGAAGAGATGGCGCTGGAGAAGATGCAAGCAGAGGAATGGATGAGATACGATAAATCACTGTAACGGTCGCTAGGGTTCTCCATGAGGCGAAACCCTAGCAGAGCTGAGGGGAGAAGACGACGCCATAAATTTATTATATATATATATATATATATATATATATATATATATATATATATATATATATATATATATATATATATTAATAATTTTTATTATAATGGTCTGTCTGACAGGTGTCCCTGTCTTAAATTTTCAATAATAGATGCATCCTGTGTCTGTGTTCATATCGCGTTGTGTCCCTATCCGTGCAACGTAGATTAGATGTTTTCATTTAACAGTGTGAAATATTCGTGCAATCAAAATATATTTATTTACAAGCTTGTATCAACTAAATTTTTATGTGTTCATTTACTCATAAATGGTAGGCTATACATGCATTCAACAATATGAAGATTTTACACTATATTGTAATCATCAATTTACTTTTCATATAAGTACATGCAAAAATTTAAATAAAATTTGTTTTCTGTGTTAAAATTTATGTATCCGTTCCAAACAATTTAACTTTTTTAATTGAAGACTCAATTCTTTTTTTTTTAAAAAATCACAATTATTTCTCAAAAAGTATATGAATCTACCATTTTGATTATAGATTGAATTTTCTGTTGGAAAAATATGAAAATCTATATCTAAAATGAAAAATATTAAATTTCTTACCTTTCTTTCCATTTTCTTCTTCCCTTCTCTTTATCTCCTTTTCTTCTCTTCTTATCTTTTTCTTTCCTTTCCCCCAGGCTGCTCTATGTTTCGGTTTTCCTGTAGCTCACGGGAAGAGCGCTTATGAGATGGGACAATTAATGATACGTGTTTTAGGTTATATATGTATATAAATATATATAATTATATAATATTATATATAAATTTCTTAAAGCACATCAACACATAACAATTGATGCTTGCCTTTCTACTTTTCTTTATTGCTGCTATAGCGCATGAACCAAAAAATTAAATAAAAATTTTAGGTTTAATTAAAACTGAAATTAATTTCATAACTTTCCCATCTTAAAGAATTAACATTAATTCTACATATTAAAATGATAATTTTGAAGAGCAGACTACAATAAAATGATTTTTGATGATTGTCAAAATAGTTAAAAATTTGGTTATAATTTATTTGGGATTTATGATGATTTTGAACTCGCACCTTATCAAGAATTGGGTATGACAAAAAAGATTTTATGGAAGGGAGAAAACTTATGAAATGAGCTTATGGGAAATATGATATAAATAAGTAGTAGGGGGCTGTTTAGTGTTATCTGTTAATGATTTCAAGTCATGGTCTTATTGGAGATCATGGTTGGATTTTTTCCTACTTCTCTACTTAAATGATACAGTTTGTGCACAGTTTTTAGTTGCAAGATTTTAAGCTATGTGAATGACAAGATGAAAATATCATCAAATTTATTTTCAAGTTAGAAATTCTCTCTCTAAAGATGAGTTTGATTGAAGAAGGTGGGCTTCATAAAAAATGACTTATTAAAGTGAGGAGTTTTTTGTGAGAGGATGATAACACTTGTACTATTTTTGTGTGATGACATATTCGATGAATATGGGTATAAGAGCCGTGGAATTAAATTTTCTCATGTGTTTTTAGTAGATATAAACATAGGCAATGCATCTAAAAGTTTTAGGAGGGGGTTTTTAAGAAGTTTTTTATAGGTAAGAATTTTGCCAAATAATTTAGGGGGTTTTTTGAATTAATTACTTTCAAGGATATCTAATGATTATCTATGTTGTCATCAGAACATCTCTCCTATCATTTTGGTATTTGATTATGGAGAAGTGTTTTAGTGAATTCTAAAATGTATTTTTTCTTTTTGTTACACTATTTTGTTGGGAGTATAAAAGCATGAAGTTTGATGAATACTATATTCTTCTAAAAGAAGAAAGATAATGTGTGATTAAAATAATCATGGGCATTATTTGTCCCAAAAAAATTGATGTTAGAGTTGAATTAATTTCTTACAATGGCAGTAAATATAGGGAGCATAGTGCTAATATTAGTTTTTTGTTTGATTAAATATATTTCAATTAGCAAGAAAAGTAACAAAATCAACGACTCCAGAAATATTAGAGATTTTAGAGGGTTTTTTGATATTCTGATAAATAAAAAAATACTAAAAGATCTAGTGTATTATTTTCAGGGAATAAAACATGATGTTTAGCAATTGAAGTTTTATAATTTATAAGTTTTATAATGAAAACTTTTAATATTTTCATTTATGAAAAAAAGAAGATATACACTTAAAAATCTTAAGAGCAGCTTTGCCTAATTGTCTTCCCTGTTGTGAGGTTTTGAAAAACACGATAAGCAGTAAAGAAGTTGAATTTGCAGTAATGATCTATTATAAATTTTTAGATAGATGAAATATTAATTGCAATATGTAGAATATCCAATACAATATTAAGGGTTAAATTTGGAGAAATTGTGTTGTCTCTCTGTCCTATGATAAGTTTAAAATATATTAGCAAGGTATGCGGGGTGATCAATGGCCCTAAATCTATTATCTCGAAAGGGGAAGAATTCTTTGAGGCACTAAAAATACATGAATTAAAAATCATACCATTAGATGCAGTTAATTTTTTTAAGGAATTGAGAAAACTCCTCAATTTATCAATTTCTTTTGAGTTGAAGTTCTTTGATACTAATGGGTAGGTTGCCCTTTTTGTTTTTGCTATTTTCTTCATAGCCAAGGGCTTTTCATGGTACTTCCAGCATTTATCTTTGGCTGCTTTTTTCGATAATAGTTTCACTAAAGATTGCTTTTAGAAGAAGACATGTATTCTTTTAGAAGGTTCTGTGATAGAGAATCTTTTACCATCAGATTCAAACATTTTCATAACAGATTCTGGAGGATTGGACCATTAATCATTGTTGTTGTGCTTCATTCTTCAATTTTTATGAAAGAGAATATTTTGTTTAAAGGGGGATTTATTTGTCTAAGATTGGATTAGAGTTTTGTCATATTTCATTATTAAGTTCTGTTAGGAAATTAAAAGTTCCTCTCTTACTCCACAAATTATTTGAAGATTACTGCATTCCCATAGCATGATATGTTAAGATCTTAGGAATATTTTCACTCCAATTAGTGCTGTTATGATATTAAAATATTGACAAAAATATTACTTTGTTTAGTAGTGACGAGCTTTATCTTGAGTAGGTTGTTTAATTGCATTCTAATTTTTTTTTCTTTTTTTTTTTTTGGGCAATGGAGAGGAACATAAATAACCTACTGATCTAGTAGTATGGTTGCCCATGATCTTGTCATGATCATAAAATCAACTTCTTCCTAAGTACAAAATTTAGGACTTAGATTTCGGGGGTAGATTTATAAGGTGTTTGATTTCTCTTTTTTTCTTTAAAAAAAGATCTTTGTGGTTTGGGACTATCTAGGGAAAATTTTCCCATCATGGGTTAAGATGCGACGGGGGCGTCTATATCTGAATTAGTTTGGTCTAGATTTTGTAAGGGCCGATCGACCCTCTGGTCACTTTGGGAGTGCTGCCTGATGGGAGATGGGCTACTCCTTGTTATCCAAGGACTATTATTTATTTTTGTTGGTTTCTAGGGTTTGTTTTTTCTGTGTTTGTTTCGGGACAGCCGTTAGTCTTCTTTTCCCTTCTAGGATTGTTTCCAAAAGTTCCGAGTGGTGCTCCAACTGTTTCTCGGTTCTGAGGTGGTGTGTATCCAAAGGTTATGAGTGGTTCCTTGGTTGTATCTCTGTTATGAGGTGGTGTATATCCTCTTTCACCCTTTTCTTATTCTTTTCTTCATTGCTCCCCTTAATCATCGTCGCTGCCTCCCTTGCTGTCACTGCCTAATCAACTTCCAAGCACTGCCTAATCAACTTCCAAGCTGCTGTCTGTCCTCATTCGATAGCCACTGCCCTCTAACTCATAGTCAAGCCTTTCCAACCACCCTCCCCCTTCCCTCCTCCATACTTGCTGCCACCCACCTGAGACAACATATTGACTGTGTTGGCCCCAACATACTTGAGGCCGTCTACACATAAACGACAACCTACTGTTTCCTTCCCCTCCATTTTTGCTGGTGCAACATCGACAATTTAACTCAATTGTTCTCCTTGTAGGAGGGAAATTCAGAATTCCAAGAGAGTTTGCGCATGATCGATAATTGATTAACATTTGACATTGCTCTTTGATATGTGTTTGATGGTTGTCGATGATGAACATTGAAAGCCTGATAGTGGTTGATGGCTCGACTTTAAAATTCCCCTTGTAGGACGGGAGATTGATTGACTAATAAGGCATTCGTTAGATGTTGATAGTTGGTGGATATTACATGTCACTTTATATAAGCGGCGGATGGCAATCAATGAGGAATGTTGTAAGTTTGGTAATTGCCATTGGTCACTCAGTTTTTCTTTTTGTAGCGGGGGCCAACAGTTGATCAAAAAGGCGTGCATTAGGTGTCGTAGTCAATTGACATCAAGTGTTGGCAACACCAGGCACCAAAGTTGGTCAATAGATGGTATTTGGCGACGATGATAGCAAACATTAGCTTTGTTTGACTGTCACCACTTAACGATGGCAACAATGAGTGTTTGGTGGTGCTATGACAAGTGTCACTTTGGCTGTCAACCAATCTTGAGGCTGCAACAACGGTGGTTTAGTCTAGTCTAGTGTTGGCAACAGAGCCCAAAAAACCCTAGGTTTTGAAGAGTCTCCGCCAAAACTCCTCGGCTGTGTAAAGATAAATGATATTTATAAATCTCTGGTGGAGTTATTTTGGTCTTTTCTCTAAAAAAATAAGGATATTCAATTGGGCATTTTGAATTGATCACCTTTGGTCATTTGATATTTTTAAATATCTTATTGTCTTAATGAACTTAAAATTAAGCAATCTCGGTTATATTAAGTTTTATCATTGAACCACTTTGTTTAGAATATAAGCTTATTAAATTTAGAGTCTAGATTTTTTTTTGAACTCAAATTGCCAAGTTTTTCTACCAAAGATTTAGAAATTGCATCAATATCAATGTTTGATCAGACGATTTTTTTGGTGGCATGGCATATTAACAATAATGTACAAAACTATGTTGAAGAACTTGATTATGATGCCTATATAGGAAATGTCTCCAATTGGTTGGATTCATGTTTGCATCTAACTATTGGTGATGGAAGGAAGGTGATAATCCAAGTCAAACATGTTCAATAAAAGTATGATAGAAGTAAGGACAATTGTCATGGTTGTAGAATTCTTAAACTTGAACTCCTAAGATGTGGAAGGGTTCTAATCATGATTTTATGTACACTATTGCTTGTACTTTAGTATTTAATACTCATCATTGTCGTAGTATGGAAATACTGCAGCCTCATTAAATTGGTCAGTTGTGGTTTGGATCCAGATGCACTACATTTATTTTTAGCACTTAGAATATTTATGCTATTGACGTGGGAGCATCAATACCAATGCTTTCCACATTATATTACAGTTCATTTTTTATGTGATTTTCTATTTGGACGACAAACTTGTAGTAAGGGAGGTCTTAATACTTATAAATAGGAGCTGTTTTGTATATATGGGCAGATTTTCGTTTTAGAATTGTGATTTTTTTTCTGTTTTGGGAAGGTTGGGCTACCCGTTCTTCTTCCTTGCATCTACATCTTAGAGTTGGCAGCCCAGGTGGTGTCTTACCACCTGTACTCTTGTGCTTCATTTACATCAATAATATTAATTTCTCTGTTCTTAGCCTCAAGAATTCTTTTTCAGCAATTCTTGATTGCTGTTTTGCAGAAATTCTACTCTCATATTCCTTGCCGATATCATTTTGGTATCCAAGCTTTGGCTTCTTGATCTCAATTCTTGCTAGCATTCTCGGTGGGCTGCTGAACCTGTATTCTCGGTTCTTCTTGGAATCAACAAATCAACAAGACTTCTATTTTCTTGTTTCTTCCCTGTTGATTTCCAATTTCTGAAAGAGGCAATTTTCAGTCTTCTTGTTTTTCACCACTGGGTATTACAATTCTTCCTCTCGGCTGCTCTTTTATCCTCTCCTTCCTTTCCTCTTCAACTTATTTTCAAAAACAGCATTCTTGCTTCCTTTGTTGGGTTCCCTAGCCTTTCTTTTGTTTGTTGTCCAGCAATTCCAGATTTTTGTTCACAGATTGCTGTTCGCAAATTCTAGATTTCCCGAGGCTCGGACTTTTCTATTTGCTGCAGTTGGCGAAAATTCTAATCCAGATTGTCTCCAGTATAGTCGTTCTTGCTGTTTTCCTTGTTTCGATTTGTGGTTTTCTAACGAAACAACATGTCACTATGAAGAAATGTTTCTTGATCCAATCAAGAATTCCTTTATGGATGGTTTACAACGGAGATTCGATGTCTTCAGGAAAGAATAGCTGTTTTTGAACAACAAAAATTGGAAGAATATAAGGTAGATCAACAAAACAAAATTCTTGAGGAAGAAGATGAAAACCCATTTCATAAAGAATTCTCAAGTTTTGATGGATTTTGGGGTTTGGTTTTGGAATCATTGTGGAAATATGTATATGATCAGCCCATGTCTGACAAGGAGAAATGCGTTGGAATTCCTAATGTGAAAAGTTCATGCGACGATGTTCGGCAGCACTAGTGGATTTTATCGCGAGTAACATTCAAATTTAAAGGATTCCTTCTGTTACTAGTGAATTATATCATTCTTTAATCTCGAGGCGGTCAAAATTATCATTGAATGATCAGTTCGATATTGATGGCAAGAAGATCATCTCTAAGCGTATTCACTCCAGTATGATTGATATTTTTGGTCAAGCAACCATAGTTGCAAGTGCAACTACACAAAATTTAGCCAAATCCGAATTTAGCATTGTTGATGCAAATAATTCAGCTCCTGGTGGAACTGCAATTATTCAAATTGGTTCTAGTTGGGATTGGAATGATGAGGACAAAGGAATTGGTATAGACATCCAATCACTTCTTGTAGAGATTGGAAGTGGTAATGTTGTTGCAATGAGAGATATTAGATATGTTAAAAAACCACTTCATCGTATGTTTTGGGAGGATGTGGACTCCAGAGAGGGATTTGGTGGTGATCGTCGGACAATATCATGTATGGAAACAAATGCAAAGCCATTGGTTTTTACTGTTGCTTGTCAAGGAGCTGAAGCCCAAGGATTTGAGGCTGCGCCAAGATCAGATGGTAAGTAGGGGAAAGTTAAATGCAGTAGTGATGAATCTAGAATGACGGAGAAACTTGCACATTTCCAGAATAGTGTTGATCCGGTGAATGTAGTAGCTTGGACATATACTTGGATCAGCGATCTTGACCTACCTGAGGATTAGAATGACTCCATTTTCAATGTCTCTGAGTCGGAATTGGAGACCCAAGCCGAATCTTCTCCACTTTAGGGAGAAATGATGTGGGAGCCTCAGTACTAGTGCACACATTATGTTACATGTAAGTTTGTAACTTTTAGTTCTTTTTTGTATTTTTCTATTTGGACGACAATCTTTTAATAATGAGAGGTTTAGTGCTTATAAATAGAGGTTGTTTTGTGTATTGGGGAGATTTTGGTTTTAGAATCGTGAGTTTCTTTCTTTTGGTAAGCTTGGGCTATCCGTTCATCTTCTTTGTAGCAGTATCTTAAAGTTGGCAGCCTAGGTGGTGTCTTATCGCATTTATTCTTGTGCTTCTTTTACATCAATAATATTCCTTTTGCCATTCTTTGCCTCCAGAATTCTTCTCAGCAATTCTTGATTGCTGTTTTGCTGGAATTACTCTCATATCCCTTGCTCGTATCACATATGCTATAGAAATATTTTTTCCCATGTTGCTTGCAATATGAGTCTTTAATTGCACCTGTTCATGAGTTGCATTTCTCTTTTTGAGTTGCCATTTGTTGGACAAATTACCATTTTTATTGGCTTACAAGTCGATTCACACAGTTCCTTATACATATTCAAAGTCTTAATTTGAATTTGACTGGTTGCCTCATCCCTACATGCTTGCCTAATGTCAATTCTCTCTTAGCAGCGGTCTTTTTGGAGGATGTAAACTGCCAGGAAAGTACACCATAGTATTGCCATTGATATTATTTTGGGACTTTTATTTCTTATTGCTTTTAATCTTTGGCTTAGTGGATTAATATACAATTTATCACCATATGGTATTCTTTCACGAAAAGTAGCTTCAGTACTTAGTTGGCTGTATTCCCTTGTTTTATTCCATTGTCATAATAATGTTATTATTTGTTTAGCAATTTTCTAAGCTTCTTTTAACAATGCAGGATAGGACGTTCTTCTAAGAGGGTAAATAGGGCTATCTCAAATAACCATATCCTTGCTTCTATTGCAGGTATCTTACTTTTTTGATTAATTCTTGAAACCTGGGTTTTATGTCTGTTTGCTGTGCACTTTTATTTATCAGGAAAATATTATTTTATTTTGTTTTCTTTATGATTTGAAATTTTCTTTTTGCTTTGCTTACGATGCCCACCTTTTCCTAGTTTTTGTTGGTATATTTGCTTTTTTCCTTGTAAGCATATGCTTGGATAAATGATGCACAGGTGTGAGTATCTGCAACTTATGCATGTTACTCAAGCACACAAACACCATTCTAAGGCTCCTACAAGGTATGAGAGATTACAAAAAAGGGATAATTAAGTTGTATGAGGGGTAAGGAAAGCGCGAGGAATGATGGCGACTGAGTTCTAGTGTGAACAGTGGCCGGGCAGTGAACCGAAAGCTAAAAATAGCAGTTTTCTGTTGCCAAACAGCCTTTTTCTGCTGTCAATCAGCAGTGGCAGCGAGCAAAGACGGCTGGATTGCTAAAAACAGAGGCTAGACAGTCAAAAAATGATGTACAGATGGCGAGGGGGATTCACCACCTGTTTCTGAGCAAGCTACAGACACATCACTTGCAAAGGAAGATGCTACAATACTCCGGAGAGCATAAATCAGAGCAAAATCTCCAAAATACATAAAATCATGTTAAATCTTAAAACAGCTAGAATGCAACATATTAAAAGTTTCCGAATAGAAAATAGTCTGATTAGAAATAAAGAAATAGGAAAAAATGATTAGAAAGAAAACAAATGTGCTGAAAATAACGAAAAAAGGCTGCTTCTATTCATGTCCGTGATCTTCGGTTCCTCCGATATCATGGAATTGGGGGACTCCGGGAGTTTCCTGCACTGTGTAATGCAGTCTTAGTGTTAAAATTACAGTCACAACTCATTTTGTAAGTATGCAAATTTATAGCAGAAATAGTATCAACTTCCTAAAGATGATCTGCGGAAGTATGATCCAAACTCAACTAACAGATCCGGAGTTCAATGGGAAATCAAACAGCTCTCCTCAAGAACTGAATTTGCTTATTGAAATAAATGTATAAACTTGATCATCATGGCATGTCTAATCACACAGGATGGAATGGAATTTGGTCCAAGATTAAGGCTCGGTGGAGATTGGACAAAGAGTTTTGCACATGTTTTGTATCAATAAACTGTTGATGTGCTCATAAGGAAGATGAGAATAATCTTGAAAAAGCAGCATTTGACCTGTTGGATCAGTTGAACTATTTTCTTATTTGTTGTTAACATCAAATTTGCACCTGAGGATGAATAAACTACTGCTAATGTGAATCATTATAATTCTAGTATCTTTTAGCTGCAATTGGGATTGCAAAAAGTTCGTAGAAGCCTGCAGAATTTATTATTTTGCAGGTGAAGATCTAAACATGGGCTGTAAGGCTAGTGTGGCAGTTTATAATGCAAGCATGTGTAAATGCAAAACTACCATCTATGATGAGAAAATGCCAAACAACATCTATGTCGATGTGCATATGATTTGGGAAACCATAGGTCCGCTATTATTACATTTGAGGGAAGAAATTATTCCTTTAATTACCCATTATTTTGTTTTATTTCTTTCCTTTATATCATTATCATGATGTCATAATGATTTGAATTTCCCTCTAATTGTAAGAGGGTTAGTCTGAGAGATGTATATCTATATATCATCATTAGGTATGTGTAGTGTTTCCCTCGTCAACAGAAATAGTTGGCACTCGTGATTTTTCTCTCTCAATGTGCTTTGTGTGGCAATCCTAACTCTTATGACAGGAAACCCATATCTTTGGCACAAATCCATGTGGAAGCGACAAACAATTTCTCTCATATCCCTTGTGGCGATATGTAGTTTATGCAAAGCTTGTGTCGGCGACATATACTTTCTCTCTGTAGTTGAAATCCTGTGTCGACAATAGATAGTTTGCACAGATCCTGTGTCAGTGATAGACAATTTCTCTCTTCATTATGATGAACAAATACTGCATGAAAGCTACTTCCTTTCCAAAGGTTACTTTGAATCTGAACCTAGGATGTTGGGCTCTAGAACGTCTGAAGTCTCTTCCTGCATCACCAATCACAAGCTGCATGACAATAATTATCTCAAGTATTCCCAATCGGTGTGGTAAAAGAAAAGATGATCATCTCACCGAGAAAAATTCAGCGTCATAATTTAATGATCCTAAACATCAGACATGGAAAATTCAAGTTGACATGATCATGTAATGGCTTCTCAAATTCTTGACCACGAAATTGAAGAAAACTTCCTCCTATATGAAACGACAAAAGAAATCTGGGATGCTGCAAGGGAAACATTTTCAAGTGTTGATAACATCTCTATGGTGTTTGACATTGAAGCTAGATTACATGACCTACAATAGGGTGCGGTTGAATGCCACTCAATACTAAAATGTTCTCTCCAAATATTTGCTTCGACTAGATTTGTATGAAACATACACATGGAGGTGCGTACAAGATTGCTCTTTACGAAATCATTATTGAACATAAGATAAACTTTTAAGTTACTTCTAGGACTTAACAAAGAACTAGATGAAGTTAGCAAAAGCATCATGGGATCGAATCCGCTTCCCTCAATTCGTGAAGCCATTGTTGAAGTATAAAGGGAATATAGTAGGAAGAAACTCATGATGATTGTTAATTCTACTATATCATATTTTGACAACTCGGCTTTATATACTCACAGATCATCTTAGGACAACAAAGTTAAAGGTAATGGGGAAAATAAGGCAAACGCAACATCAAAAGACGATAAGCCTCATGAACATAGTCCATTCGGTAAGGAACGACTTGAAACTCTCCAAAGGCTTCTGTGACAATATTTTGAGCCTTCCACTATCCTTTTAACACATCAATATAGTCTTCCATTTATTCTTATTGCTCTCAACAGCCACAATCAGCCTTGGATAGTGGACTTTGGAGCATTTGATCGATTACATAACAGATGATATCACTGCTTTCCAATTGTTCCATTCTTGCAAGCACCGTGTTGCAATTAGAACCACAAATGGCTCCCTCATCCGCAGAAGGAAGAGAATGTGTGAATTTTACAAAGGGCCTTATTCTTAAATCCATTCTTTATTTGTAAACATAATTTCAATTTAACGTCTGTCACTACATTTACTCGTGATATGAATTGTATTACTAAATTTTATATTAATTTTAGTGAATTTCATGTGATAAACTTGAGAAAGGTGATTGACAGTGCTGACATGCATCATCGACTCATTTGCTCACTAGGACTCCAATTTCAAAATGACTATCACATCACTCATAATCCTTTGAGTCGAGTCTTGTATCCGAGTCTGTTTCTTACATGAGTCAAGTTAGGTTATGATATTTTCTTCGAGCATTGCAATTTTTATTATATTGAAAAATTGTATCTTCATTTATTTTTTAATAAAAAGCTGAGTTCTTATCAGTGCGAAACTTGCCAACTTGCTAAACACACTCAACAAGTGTACCCAATCCTAAAATATAAACTGAATTTAAATAGTTCTTATCAGTGCGAAACTTGCCAACTTGCGAAACTGAATTTAGTTTTAAATAGTTCAATATCGCTGATTCTTTTTTATGATGCGGAGTACCTTTTGGGGACTAGGTTGGATGAAATAATTGAAATATAGAAAGCACTACTTACCTTGATTTTTCATTTTTTATTTTTTATTTTATTACTACTGCTGGCTAATTCTTTTTGAAGATCTATCTATTGTTTACGACAGAATTTTTATCGGATTTTAATTTGGAACAATGTTATATTTACTAGTCAAATTCTAGAACAAATGCACAGTAAGTTTTAAAGCTGACCCTTTTCTTCTTAAAATTTGTCTCCCTTGTATTCTCATCCCTCTGTATTTTTGCATATGCGGGTTAACTATTAGGTTCATTCAAGTAGTGAGTGTCTTTTACTTGATCTTTCTTTCTTGACATCAAATGTATTCAAAATATGAAGACCATAAACCATTTTCATGTTATTGCATTATGTTTTCGGAGAATTTATTAGGCTATTGCATTAGGTTTCGGGAGAATTATTAGGTTTGTGACTTGTTTTTATCTCATATTTCATTTTTTTCCTACTTTTCAACAGATGTTTCTCTTGATCAGACCTCTGAAATATCTGAAGTGCCCAAAGGTGATATGTGGTCTGTTCATAAATTTGGTGGAACGTGCATGGGAACTTCGAAAAGAATTCAAAATGTTGCAGATATTATTTTGCAAGATTTATCTGAAAGAAAGTTGGTAATTGTCTCTGCAATGTCAAAGGTTACAGATATGATGTATAATCTTGTATACAAAGCGCAGTCTAGAGACGACTCGTATGTTTCAGCTCTTGATGACATTTTTGGAAAGCACTTGTCAACAGCAACGGAGCTTCTTGATGTTGATGACCTGGAAAGGTTCCAGTCTCTGTTGCATAATGATATCAGCAACCTCAAAGCAATGCTTCGTGCGATATACATAGGTTTGAACTCGTAATTTATTTCTCTTAAGTTGATGAATTGGATAGGATCAATCAGTCTTCACACCTGTAACTCACTTGGCTTCCCTTGTAAATTTAATTTTGAATTATTGCATGCTTCAAATTTAATTTGGCATTTGTTGCAATATTTTTCCTTATTGGGTCGACTTTTTCCATGTTATTTTGATGGGTCAAATTATTTCTTATTTCCTTCGATCGAAATTTGGTGCTGAGCAGCAGTTGTAAATTTTTTCAATCTTGTTTATACAGTAAAATGTTGTTTTCATGACCTTTCAATGTGAATGACACGTAAGCTCTGAAATGATTGTGCGAAACAAGCATGTTGACCTTCATAGTTATTCCACATCAATTGTGATCAAACATGGCAAACGACGAATAACAAACATATCATCACACGAGTTGGGTTTGCGATGCTGGATTCCCCACTCAATTATTCATGTTGCATATTTGCAAGATTGATTGTATCGATGTCACATAAAAGAATCTAGAAAAGACGCCCATATTTCCGGATTGTCGCACACTTGAGGAGACGTATTTTGGACACGATGTCATACAAATTGAGTTTAAAAACATGTCACATAAATCAAAATCATCAATTTGTAACTTTGTTCATGAAACAAACTTTGCCAAATTGTCTAAACCTTTGAAATATGCAAAATGTGACCTCACACATTGTCAAATACCCGTCTGAAGAAAATGGCAAACAATGGACACAATGTCATGCAAGTCCAACCAAAACTTATAACACTAATCAAATTCATGAAAATGCTACTCATTTCATGGAAATTGTTTGACTGACGCATCCAAATGCCACAATTAGAGTGGAAAGATACTCATATTGCTCTATTCTGCACCAAGTCAAAACATGCAATTTGCTTGCGGATAAGGTGATGGAATGCATCAGTAGATGTGAGCACAACTAAAAATTTAAGGGCGAATTTCGGAACGCTCCAAAACAAGGAAGCAATTTTATTCTCATCTTTTATATATATAGCAGAAGCATAAGCAATTTTATTATTATCTGTTATATTTACGGCAAGATTAGATTCCCAGACCAGATGGGTTTTGAATTAACACATGAGGATTGGTTGGGGTGCCCTCCGGCCAATCTTTTTATATATATATATATATATATATATATATATATATATATATATATATATATATATATATATATATATATATATTTTGCAAAAGAAGCCCTAAGGCCTATATTAATTTAAAAACGTTTACAAAGGCTTGAGGAGAAGACCCACGGAGCCTTTCCTCTTTGATACAATGTGATAAAAAAGATCGAAAATATTGAACAATTACAAAAAGAAAAGTCAAGAGCGAGAGCGTGATACTCTCGCTCTGTTTTTAGGAGATCCATGGAGTAATCTCTTTAATGCTACTCCATTGCCCTGAGTCACCAAGGTATCATCAAATATGAGTGTAACCCCAGGTTTCTTCTTCCCTCGAGAATGATATACCTGGCAGTCTTCTCCATCATCTTCTTCTTCCGCTTCTTCTTCTACTTCTTCCTCTTCCGTAGTCCTGCTGAATCTTGTCTGTGGGTTCGACAATTGGTAGGGGAATTCTTCTTTATTTATATTTATTATAAAATATAAATTATTATATTTTGTTGAAATCCCCCAAATGTCGGTCATGTCCACAAGTTTTGTAGGTCTTATCTTGTCTATGATGTGAACCAGGTATAATTAATAAAATCTTATTAAAATTTTAACTAACATTGGCACGTCTCTATCCCTCTCTTGCCCGCTTTTATTCCTTGATCTAGATACCTCGCCCTTGATCTCCCCAATCGCAGTAGCTCATGTATCCCTACCCACTCTTGCTGAAGTTTTTGAAATCATCAACGACAAAGAAGGAATTTAGAGCGAGCTTACTATCGTGGGATTTTAAAAAGCTAATGACGTGTGGAATAAATTTTGAAAAAAAAATGCTCTCTCAATACCATTGATAGTAGCATGCGCCTAATATCTTTTAGCCACCGACTCGCTCAACTGCATGGCATCGATGGAATCAATTGTGAGTGAAAGAGAAGAGGTTTTCGAGAGATGTGAGGGGTTAGGCTAAATGACTACACATTTTGAGACTTGTTGGTCTATTTAAATTGCCATTAGTCTAATATTCCCTGAAAGAACGAAACACATTAAGTTGGCTCAGTTTGTTCTAGATTTTGTGTTATCAAAGATGCTTGTTGCTCTTCATCTCTCTAGTAATATATTCATTTATTCTTGCTGTGCTCTTCAGCTTTGAAAAATGTGCTACAAGTTGGTGTTAACTGCTTCATATGCTCCAACTTGAGCAAGGGAGTTAATGTTATCATTTGCTTGGACTGCATTCTTTCTCCTATTCTAAATAAGAGATCCTCCTATTGAACAAACATACAAAACGTTTTTTAACTAGCTTAAAATACTAAAGCAACTAATAAATATTTGAAAAACAATCCAAACTGCTAATACTTAAATAAATTTGTTGAGCCAATTCTATGTGTTGTCTTCAAGAGGAAACAAGGATCATAGCATTTTGCTTTATGAGTGAGCTTCAACCTGATAATGTAAAGAAGGCCGAACTATTTGAATCTCAGACCATAAAGTATAGAAAAATATTAAGTATGAAAAAATGCCCATATTCCCAATAGAGGTATTTTCACTTAGCAATTTTGCTAGGCTTGGTCTACCTAACACTATTAAATCACACATTTTTTCACCCATAGGCTTAGCTGACACTAAACCTACTGTTATTAAAGCCAAACATCAAATTTTGCTGCAACTTTTAAGACTCAACCTGAAAACTTACTTCTTATATAGGACATTCAGCTATGTTGGACATACTGCTAACCAATTTCATTAGAGGGGGTTGTTATTGGAAGAATATCCTTTGAATTGCTAATGAATACTTGAATAAATTGAGGCAGTCCCATTATAGGCACAATCTTTTAGCAGGATGGATCGTATCATCTTGTTTTATAAATGTTCTTTGAGCAAAAATGGATTTTAGCATCTAGGTTTTTCAATTTTTTTTGACATGATATAAACCCAAAAGTTCAAAATCTTTCAACCAAGAATAATAGAGAAGTCAACTCTTTCAACCTATAATCATTGATGAAGTACACCACAAAGCTTTGAAAATAAAATAATTTCAATATCGTCCGATTATGAATAATGAATATTGTTTTTCGAGCAAATTTTGTTAGGATAGCTTCAATTGAGGTTGTTAAATCATCAATTATTTTTCATGGCTAATTATTGAGCCTACTAAGATTCAATATGAAATTTCAAATGGTGTTGCAATTGTTAAGATCCAACATTTTTACCTTGCTATAATTGCTGTTAAAGTGGTCATATGGCTAAATATGACCTTGAGAGAACTTTAGTATTGGAAGTAGGGTTGTCAAAAAAGCTCGTTTTTCACAAACAAATCATGTTCGACTCGTTAAGTAGCTCATGTTCGCTCATTCATTAAGTAAACAACTCGAACACAAATAAATTTTTTAAGCTCGAATTATAAATGAGCCGAACACAAACAACCCGTTGTTCGCTCATGTTTCGCTCATTTTAACTAAAAAAAAGAAGAAATTATATATATTATTTATATAATAATATATTATATATATATTATTCATAGAATAATATATTACATATATTTATATCTAAGTTTAAATTATAACAGCTCGTGTGGTCATATTGTTTAGTGCATTCTTTTGCACAGTGATGGTGTAGGTTCAAATCCAACGCCTTACATCTGTTTTTTCCAATTAATTTTAACGAGCCAATTTCGAGTCGAACACGAGTTGAGAACACGAACACACTGTTCATGAGCCGATTCGAACACGAGCAATTTCAAACAATGTGAAGTTGATATTTGCTAAACATATTTAACCCCTGTCAGGTGAAGAAAATTTATGGCTTGATCCCCAACTTTTGTTTTTCGTTTATATATAATTAACATAATTTGATATTACTTTGTTAGTATTTTTGGTTTTGTTCAAATTTTGGCACATTAAAAATCAATTTGTGGAAACTAAACTTTAATTACTTGCCAAACTTTGTGTTTCTAAATCCTTTTTTATTTCTCGGATTATATGGATAATGTCATTATCAATTGTATTTTAATTTAATATTTTTTTATTTATATTTCAAGGAGCTCATGGAATTATTTAGTGGATTGTGAAATGCGAGTTATCATTTTTCTTTACATGTATTCATCTTACACATTATAATGATTTCATTAGAAAGTTCTAACTTCGAGTCATCTTGCATCATTATGCTTGCTGGAATGTTAGTTATTGCAATGTAACATTCCATCAGCTGGTATTCACTTTTAGTTTTGGTTCTCAATTTTTAGGTTTACAATTTTATAATAAGAATTTCGTTCACAAGCATGTTCAAATATGAAACATGCCGAAGAACCTTTCAATGTTGACTTCTACATTCAAAACTTGCATCCGTGTGTCAACTCCTGTTTATCCTGACTAATGATTACATACAAATTATAATGACTAATTTTTTGGTTCATTATTTTTCTTCCAATTATCTTTCAACATTTTAAAAAGAGGATTGAGAACTACTTGAATTTTCTCATGGTTTGTTTTGACTCTTTTGGTTGTACTCATGCAGTAGAAATATCTTAATAGATATCTATATACACCTATTCTATCCGATTCATTGATTTTTTAACTGGTGCAATAATTATTTGTTGATGTAGAAATGCAAATTATTAAACTGTATATATTTAATTATTATGTTCATGCGTTTGATAATAAAATTATGATACATTTTTTACTCTTCCTAATTTCCTGCCGCTTTTCACTTTCTAGAAATTCCAAGCTAGATTGTCAACATACTGCTATTTTAAAGTTGAGTAACTATGTTTGGATTGGTTGAGCAATCATGTCACATTAAGGCTGATAATTTCCCAGTGTCCATTTCTCTAATTTTAATTGCATTTTGCAGCGGGACATGCTACAGAATCATTTTCTGACTTTGTAGTTGGCCATGGAGAACTTTGGTCTGCTCAGATGTTGTCCTGTGTCATAAAAAAGGTCAGCTGATTGAGTAATCTGGGTGTATTTTTTTTTAAAATTAAAAATTTTCTGATATTTTTTGTTTCGGTGATGCAGAATGGTAGGCCATGCTGTTGGATGGACACACGAGATGTTCTCATTGTGGAGCCTAACGGTTCTAATCAAGTAGATCCTAACTATGTTGAATCTGAAAAAAGACTTGAAAAGTGGTTTGCTCAACAACGACCTGATATCATAATTGCTACTGGATTTATTGCCAGTACACCTCAAAACATCCCAACAACTTTGAAAAGGGATGGCAGTGACTTCTCTGCAGCCATACTTGGTTCTCTAGTAAGGGCTCGCCAAGTAACCATTTGGACTGATGTTGATGGTGTTTTCAGTGCTGATCCTAGAAAAGGTCTAGCTTTCTGCTGTAGTTTACAGTTTATATAGTGATGGTGATTTTCTTGTAGTACAATCATTATCTTCAATTCTAATATGAGTTTAGGGCATTTATATGCATACCACACAATTCATATGTATTTACATATCTAACAACTAAATTTTCTTATTTATATGCATAGTACTCAAATTTTTTACATCAAATAAAAAATACCCCAATTACTAATCTTTTAAAAATAAATTATGCCTTTAAATTTATGAGTTCATGAGACCGAGGTATCATAAGTGCAAATATCAAATTTTAGGTGCTAGATATGTAATGCATAAGAATTATGTGGGTTGTATAAATACAAAAATTTGATGAGGAACATTATTGGTGATGATATTTTGATTGCAAATAGCCTCAAGGTATTAACTGGTATTATTGAGAAATTAATTTCTTTTGCAGTTAGCGAGGCTGTCATATTGAGAACTTTGTCCTACCAGGAGGCCTGGGAAATGGTAACCTTCATAGCATTCCCACTTTTGGTATTTCTACACTTTTTAACATAAACTTTATTTGCAGTCATACTTTGGAGCAAATGTGTTGCATCCGCGCACGATTATTCCAGTGATGAAGTATAACATTCCAATTGTAATTAGAAATATATTCAATCTATCTTCACCTGGGACTATGATATGCAAGCAACCCGAGAAAGAAAATGGTGAAGGAACGGCCTTGGAGTCTGTTGTCAAAGCATTTGCTACCATAGACAATTTGGCTCTTGTTAATGTTGAGGGGTGAGATATGTCTTGGAATACGCTTTGCTATTAATTTTTTGTTCTCAAAATATTTTCTATTTTTTAAACCATGAAAGATTTAGACAACATGTGTGATGCAATTTTTGAATTGAATGCTGGTAAATATAGTGAAATGTTACAACAGGATAATACTCCATTTTTAGAAGGTGGTATATGCTTATTTTGGTGTATCTTAGATCATTGAACTTATTCAACGTCTATATATAGGGAGGGTTTCTAGTGAAGAAGATAATTTTTTATTGTTTCCAGCATATAATTAAAGCTAGGGAAAGTTTATTTCATTGCCCTTCCAAACATCTTGATTCAAATCCGCACTACACTCTCTCGTGTTCCTACTTCTTGATCACATGCTCCACACATAGTGCTCACTAACATGTTCAAATCTGTGCTCACTATCATTCCTCTGATTACTGACCCATATCAATTTTTCGCTCCTGCAGTTTAATATGTGCTCATTTTGCAGTTGCTTAGGATTCTGTACTCCTGCACTGGCCATCTCTTAAACTATGCTTGCTATCTCTGTATCACTCTTCAACATCTGCCAATGTGCTTGTCACCTTTTGCCACGACTGATCGTTACGCATTCCGACGCTCGCTCAACACCTAGGGAAAGTTCACTTCTTGCATCTCCTCTTGTTAATTTGAGTGAAATCTTGATTTTTCTCTCTTTTTTCTCATGTCTCCATCTCTTTACACTAAGTCAAAAACATCCTAAATCATTGGTTCAACTATCAAATTTAATGATGCTAATTGTCCACAGTAATCAAGGTCCTTTTGTTTGTTGGCTCTCACGACAGACTTTATTACTTCGATGCATTTGTGTTAGATAGTAGTGACATCAGTAAGTTTTTTAAATGACGAGCATTCATTCTTAGTTGATCAAGTGTCTTTAACTTTTAGTTGCTTAAATTGTCATATTTTAAGACTCAAACAAGAAGATCCGGGTTTTCTTTATTCCATCAGATATTAGGAAAGCAATATGTCTCGTATTTATGCTTTTTACACTCAACTTTTTTTCTTACAAAATGATATTCAAATTTAAGAAACTATAACACTTTGAGAGGCAAATGAGACGAGTTACTCACAGCACCATCCCTTAGTATTGACTTGATTGTTTTGCCGAAAGTAGAACAAATAATTACTTCGGTTACCAAAATCCTCTTTGGTTTGTATCATTGTTTACAATTTGTGCAATGCCAATTAATGACATACTCCATGATTCCTAACATTGTGACTTCTCTCTCTTAGATTTTCTTACATTGCTGAGCTCACACTCTGCACTATTTTTGATAAGTCCGTCTTGGTTGCTATCTCTAAGGGTGATAGGTGTTGTGGAGATGGTGGTTATACTATTGTTAGCTGTGGCTGTAGTACTTTTTCCTTTACTTTTATTGTATTTCCACCAATCTTCACTTGAAAGATGCTTAAAAAATAGTTACACTCATTAGTCATGGTGCTTAATAATCAGTCCAACCCTTCTTAGTCCTGCTTCCTTTGGATTCAGTACAGTTTTAGAAAGGCCATCTTTTTCGCTTTAGCATTCTTAGACAACTTTCACAATTTCTAATACCATCTATCCCTTTGGTTCTATTATAGCCATCTGTATTGGCAAATGATGAGTTTTAGATTCGGCTGCCTCTTCTTATATGATAGGTACTTTCTATGTATTTTCATCGCTCTACATGTCATCTTTACTACTACTCATTATTGTTGTTATTCCTACTTTTATGTAAGAGCATCTTGCACAAACATTTTATAAATCCCTTAAATTTTCATAAACCTATTATCCTCTGTCTTTCAAGTTCCCAACTGTTCAGTAAGCTTTCTTCACTATCATTATGTTTTCAAGAGCTTAGCTTGAGGAAGATGATTCGTATTGATGTTGGCAGTCTACTACTTGGCAAATGATGGCGTTTATCATTGACACTATTGTTCAAACCATCCTCCACCTAACATTCTTGAAGATTATGTTTTAACCTCATCTCTCTTCAGGTTTGATTGTCCAGCTGATGAATTATGTAAATATTATTGCATGTTCTTCATTGAAATATTTCTTGAGTTAGTCTACTTAGACATTTAGAGTCTTGCCTAGTTTTTACTTATTTAGGATTCTAAGATTTTGCCCTCTTGTTGATGATTATTCTATATGGTTTCTCAAATGTTAGTCAACTTCTTTTTTTGTGTATTTTTCAACATTTTGAAGATAAATTAAAGTCCAATCTTCTATTTTAATCTAAATCTTATGAACTAATAATGATCTAAAATCTATACAATCTCAGTTTCGAAGTTTTGTTCTGACAAATGTGATATTATTTGTCAAACTTATTTCTTAAATTTTTTGTCTCCATACATCTCAACGTTATAGTGTTGATAAACTAAAAATCACCATCTACATGATGCTAACTGGATCTAATGTTTTATGTGAATGCTCCTTGTTACTACTGTAGGGATGCAATCTTAATTGCTTGTTATCTAATCAGTCTTATTCCAACTCTTTTCGAAATTCTTTAATCCATTTCTCTCATTTATCCCAACCAGCCTATGTTTTGTCCAATGTCTCATATATTTATTTGTATTTGACTTATTCATACTTTTTTATTCACACCAAGGTTTCTTATCATGTTTCATTTAATTTATCTTTCTCTGGTATTCTTGCACTCATAGAAGAAAGAAATAGTATGATCCTCTTACCTGATGTTTATACATTGCAATGGATACTTAATGAGGCCACACCCTTTTTTCTCAATTCTCTTCTTCAAAGTTACCTTCATTGACTGTTCCACTTTGTCAAGAAGCTCTTATAGCTACCTTTACCTCACTAATGGTTTACTATCAACATTCTCGACCACCTCTCATAACAGTACCTACTTCCGCATTGTCAGATTTGATTAAGCATTCATCCATTACCATGTCATTTGAATTAAATTTACCAACTATAATGCTAAAAGGTTAATACCAATTCCTGTTTGTCCTATTCACTCATACATGTCATTTAATCATTTTTCCTTTTCCTTTACCTCACTAATGGTTTACTATCAACATTCTCGACCACCTCTCATTACAGTACCTACTTCTGCATTGTCAGATTTGATTAAGCATTCATCCATTACTATGTCATTTGAATTAAATTTACCAACTATAATGCTAAAAGGTTAATACCAATTCACTGCTTGTCCTATTCACTCATATATGTCATTTAATCATTTTTCCTTTTCCTTTTATATATTTGCCTTATTTTTATCATCGATGTATATTCTTAGGTTATTTTAGAAAGTTATACATAGTCTTTTACGAAAACAGATTATGGATGCTTGGATTTGTATTCTTCTTAGTCATACTACATGGTATTTGATTCACACTTTTCAGGGTTAAAACAATTGCTTTACGTTCGTTGCTTCATCTAATTTCACTTCGATGACTCAATTGATCGATACAAGATTTATTTGGTCACTGAAGGGTTCACACCTGTCTATTTGATAGAATGTTTTGACAATTTTCCCCTTTAACCTAATTTTAAACTCTCTTGTATCTATTATTAAAAAATTAACTATGCTGCATTTAAATGTGTAATGCCTTTCTTTATGGCGGCTTTAATGAGGTAGTTTATATTTGAAAACCTCTTGATTATGTTGCTCAAAGGGAGAATTACATTTTTGCTTTAGAAAGTCATAAAAGAATTAAATAGTGCCCTCGTGCTCGGTCTGAAAAATTATGTGATATTCTTGTTGAGATTCGCCTTTTGAATGATATTGTTGGCCTTTCGAGTGGCATTGTTGGAGAATTATACTATCTAGCTTTCTGGTTGTTTATGTGATGACATTATGTCACACCACAATTGACCTCCCCTGTTAGGTTAAATCATGGTGCGTCATAGCGGACAATTTAGTCGGACTAAATTCTTATGAGCACTCTTCCTAACGTGTATAATCAGGACCCATTTGGTAATAAACTAGTGTAACTAAATCACCACAAGCTTATATAATATATTTCATTTCATAATTCATTCTCATTCACTTATACTTGGAAGCGTGAAAAATATTATTGCCAAAACATATATATATTGTTTTTAAATCTAACATAATAATACATGTACCCAGAAGTCTATACAATCTCCAAAACAATAATTTAAAAGTTGAACACATTACATGTGACTATTTGCCTTGTTGCTTCTTAAAGTCAACAACATAGATTGAGCTACAAGCTCAGCGAAGTAATCTAAAATAAGATTTTATATACAATAAATAAGCAATGTGCATGATCATATGCAGATCATATGCATAACAGTAAAATATGAATATAAAAATCATACGCATAATAGTAAAACATGAATATAAAAATGCTTAATTTATATCCGAAATGTAAAGACAAAGAACTTGAGATGCATGAAACATTAGCAACTTTAGTAGTCATCATACATTTTATCCATTCCTAAACAATAATAGGCATATCCATAAGAAGTTAATAGTTAATCATGATAATCGTAGAAATGTCACTTGTAATTGTATTGACCTCAATTATTTATGTCTTGTTATGTCATTGGATCTTCATCGCTAGCCCGAAGGCTACATTAACTATTGATAAAAGTTAGGCTCCTTCCAACATAACAGTTATCAATAGTCTCTTTGGCAATAATTCCATACTTTTCATCTCTGTCTGATTCCAATTGTTTATACAGTTTCATCCATATCTGAATACTATGAGTCGGGAATCTAATCACTTCATATAATCTGCACTTACAAACATTCATGTAATAGACTATCTATAACATTACTTGTGACATTTTTTAAATCATAGTTTCCTGAAACAAAAATTCATCATAGGAATGTCATATATCATATATATGAATCATAGTAAATGAATATCTGCAAGTAATAATTTCATAAACATATTCATCGGATTCATGACATAGTAAATCATGTGTATATTGTGATGGACAAATCAAGTTTACATTCATACTGTCTATACATTTATTCATCCACAATATGCAAAAAAAAAATCTAAATACAATTTTGTCTAATATAATCATATGGAAACCTATAGTATTAATTTTCTTAAGGTAGCACATTTACTTGAAAAAATGGTGCAGCCCTATGACGAGTTTCCTTAATCTCTTCTCGAGCTCGCTATCTAGGGTAAATAACTTAGAATTCGTAATCTCTTAAAAATTCATGAAATTCATAATTGATATTTTAGTTTAGCTCTGAATATTTTCTTGTTTTAACTTACTTCGAAAGGGCTTTTGGTGGACATAAATATGCCTCCCAGATACTTATTTATTATGTTCCCTTTTCTTCTTTCTCCCCATCCCTTCCCCAACATCTTGAAATGGACTTATCAGAGAGCATTGCTCTCAGATAGGTAGTCTCGCTGTTCCCGCAAAGCTACAACAATAGAGAATACATGGAATTCCTGAAATCTTAGCAAATATTAAAACGAAAACATAGAGAAGGAAAGTAATGTCTCAAACAACATGAAAATGAGATTCCTACTTACTGATTTCTTTCGGGAGCTCCAAGCTGCAAGTTCCAGCCCTCTGCTAGTTGCTTGCTTTTACTATTGGAACCGAGCGGAGATCACAACGCAGGAAGAAATATCAGGAGTTAAAATGAGAAATGCAAAGGTTCTAAAGGAATTTATTTCTTTTCTGATGAATCCCAGTCTTTCGATTTCTTCACAGCCATTGCATGTGCAGATAAATGTGGAGGTTGGTTGGCTACAATAATCTTGGATTAAAGAATAAATTAAATGCTTAATTAAATTTAATTAAATTAATATCTTATTATTTTCTTGTCTCCCATTGGATTCATAATTCATATATAATGTTATGCATCAAATTGATCAATTAAGCATATAAATTTTTATAAAATTTACTTGGTCGATTTCTGAGAGATGCAAAATTTTAGATATATTTCATAGTTGTCAACATTTTAGTCGCAACTAGACCAATTCTTTCTTATGATTTCAAAAGGACTAATATATCTGGGACTGAACTACTTCGCCCAAATCTAATTGTACCTTTCATTGAACTCACTTTTAGAAACACACGATCATAAACTTCAAACTTTACTGCTTTGTTCCTTGGGCTATAATACTTTTGTTGTTGATATTGAGCGGCTTTTAATTTTTCTCTAATTAATCTGATTTTTTCGGTGGCTTGATCAACTAATTCATGACATAACATTTGTGTTTACCCACTTTAACCTAACTTAGTGAAGCTCTGCATTTCCTGCTATATAGTATTTCATAAGATGTCATTTTTATACGTTATTTTTAGCTATTAGTATAGGCAAACTCGATCATCGGGATGTGATCTTTTCAACCGTCTCTGAAGTCATTGACATGAAGCCTCAATACATCTTCAAATACTTCAATTGCCTTTTTTGTTTGTCCAACAGTTTGTAGATGAAATGTTGTGCTAAGATGTAATTGCATACCCAGACCTCTTTAATTGTCTTTCCAGAAGCTAGATGCAAATCTTTAATCTCCGTTAGCAACAATAATTTTCGGAATACCATGAAATCTGATAATTTATTTACATACAATCTAGCCAATCTCAACTGAATCTTTTTGCCGAAATGCCAAGAAGTGAACTGAATTTGTTAGCCTGTTTATAATGATTCAAATGCTATCAAGTCTCTACGTAAATCTATGAAATATCATTAAAAAATCTATTGCAGTTTCTTCTCATTTCTATTCAGGTATAGACAATGGTTGCAGTAAATACTAGGGTCTCTGATTCTTAGCTTTTACAATCTGAGAAGCCTGACATTTTGACACATATTCAACATCTTTCTTCATACTTAACCACCAGGACATTAATTTCAAATCCTTATACATTTTAGTGATTTCTGGATGAATTTTGTAGCTAGAATGACGAGCTTCATGTAATATTTTTTTTTCTCAAATCATGATCAACAAGTACATTTTGTTTATGATAATATCATCTTTATCAATAGTCATATCCAACCTCTTTCCTGATTGAATTTGTTTACAGAGTTTTAGATATTCACTGTTAACTCTCCGAGCTGCTTTAATTCTTTTTATCAGAGTTGATTGCTCTATTAATTGATATAAATATCTTATATCACCTAGTCTATTGGCTTTCAACTACTCAATATCAATTTCTTTGATAATTTATAGTTCCCAAGTAATAATCCAGCTTGCACTGCGTGTATATTTATAGCTCAAAGTATCAACAACTATATTTGCTTGACTAGGACAATATTGTATATCCATATAGTAGTAATTAATAAGTTTTACCCATCTCCTTTGTCTCAAGTTCAATTCTTTTTGTGTAAAAATGCATTTCAAGCTCTGATGATTAGCGAAGACCTCACACTTCACATCATGCAAGTAATCTCTCCAAATCTTGAGAGCAAATATTACAACGGCTAACTACAGATCATGTTCAAATAAATCCTCATTCGGCTTCAACTGTCTTGATGCATAGGCCATCACTCTTCAATTTTGCATTAAAACACATTCTAAGTCTCTTAATAACGCATCTCTGTAAATCTTGAATCCTTACGTATCTCTTGAAGCAGCTTATATTGGAGTAGTGATCAAATGTTTCTTTAATTCTTGAAAATTGTGCTCATGTTCATCAATCCTCCCAAATTTAACATCTTTTTTAAACAGCTTGGATAACGACATAACTATCTGTAAAAATCTGTAACGAATCTGCTGTAATACCTCCGACGAAACCAAGAAGATTGCGTACTGTAACTTTTTTGTGTAGGTCATTTCACGATTTCTTTCACTTTCTGAGGATCCACTGGAATTCCTTGTCCTCTGATAATATGATTTAAGAATTCAGCTTTTGAAAATTTTGCAAATACTTGATTCTGCCTCAACAACTTCAATATTATTCTCAAATGCTTTACATGATGATCATCAGTTCTTAAATATATCATAATATCATTAATACTGATAATAACAAATTGATCCACATAAGACTTGAATATTCAATTCATCATGTCCATAAAAATCGCATGAGCATTTATTAGGCCAAACGACATAACTAAGAATTCGTAGTGACCATACATGGTCCCAAATACTATTTTATTTATATCTGCATGCATTTTGTGAAGTTAAAGAACATGAAACCTAGGAAATAACAACTATAGTAATCCTATATTTTATCCATTTCTATACAATAATTGTCATATCCATAAGATGTTCATAGTTAATCACAATAATCATAGAATGTCACTTGTAACTGTATAGACATCAACTATTTTCTTGTAATGTCATATCTTTGGACCGTCACCCGGCCCAAATACTATATTAACTATTAATAAATGTTATACATCTCCGAACATAACAGTTATCAATAGCCCCCTGTTACCAACAGTTCTCTACTTCTTGTCCCCATCTAATCTCAATGGTTCTAAGAGTTTCTTCCTCATTTGAATACTAGGAGTCGGAAATCCAATCGCTCCCCATAAACCGTATTTGCAAGTATTCAAACTACCTATAACATTTCTTGTTACATTGCTTAAATCGTAATTTCTGTAAAAAAAGATTTATCATGGATATTTCATATATTATATGCATGAGTCATAGTAAATAAATACCTATAAACAATAATTTCATGAGCATATTCATCAAATTCATAGCATAGTAAAATCATAGATATCATAAGGTACAAATTATGTTTGCATTCATATGGTCTATTCAAGTATTAATCCACAATATGTAGAAAATACTAAATGCAGTTGTGTCAAATATAATCACATGAAAACCTACAAAGTATTTTTTTCTTTAAGTTAACACATGATTGTTTCACCCGAAATGATAGTGCAACGCTATGACGAGTTTCCTCAAACTCGCCTTGAGCTCACCGCCTAGTGTAAACAACCTGAAATTCGTAAAAATTCATAATTGAGATCGTAATTAACCCAAAACATGATTTTCTTGCTTTAACTTACCCCAAAAATACTTCTCGATATAAATATGCCTCCTTGATACCTTTCTATTATGTTCCCATTTATTCCTTTCACCTAACTCTTCCTCTACTTGTGAATGTACTTATCGGAGAGCGTTGCTCTCGATTTGATGGTTACTTGGCTATTTCCCTAAAGCTACAACAACAGGGAACACGTGGAATTCTTGAAATTGTGATAAATATCAAAACGAAAACGTAAGGAAGGAAATAAATGTCTCAAAGAACAGAAAAATGAGATTCCTACTTACTGATTTATTCCCGGAACTCCAAGCTACGAGTTTCAACCATCTATGGGTTGCCGGTTCCACTCCTGCTACATGAGTCAAGCGGAGATCACACTACAGGAAGAAGAATCAGGAGAGGAAAATGAGAAATACGAAGGCTCTAGAGGAATATATTTTTTTACGATGAATCATGACCCTTCAATTTCACCAGTCATTGTATGCGCAGATAAATACAAAGGAGGTGGGTTGGCTATAGTAATCTAGGATTAAGGAGTAAATTAAATGCTTAATTAAATTTAATTAATTTTAATTAAATCGATATCGTATTATTTTTATATCTCCAATTGTATTCATAATTAATGTATGGTGTTGTACAATAAATTGATTGATTCGATGTATAGAATTTTATAAATTGATTCGGTCAAACTTCGAGATATGCAAATTTTGGGATATGCTTCATAATTGTGAAAATTCTACCTGATATTTCCAAATTGGGTGTTACGAATCTTTTTAAATACTATTTGCAAAATAATTTATCTCTAAAGTTTGGGACACTTTTTTCTACAAGTAGTTTGCATTTTGTAGAAGGGGGTATTTCTTTCTTTACAAAATATTAACGCGTAGGGAGCCACGAGCCGCTTCTCTCAAAAAAAAATAAAAATAAAAAAAATGAAATATATATATATATATATATATATATATTTATTTATTATATGTATGTCGACATTTGTGTACATGCATATCATGTGAGTGACTCATTCACCTGAAATTATTTTTTAGAACTGGAATGGCTGGTGTTCCTGGTACAGCTAGTGCTATTTTTGGTGCTGTAAAAGATGTCGGGGCTAATGTCATTATGATTTCTCAGGTACATTGATGCTCTGCTTTCCTATTTTCTTATTTCTCTTATTCTTTTTAAATTCTAATTAACCTCTGTGCAGGCTAGCAGTGAGCATTCTATATGCTTTGCAGTGCCTGAAAAGGAAGTAAAAGCAGTGGCAGATATCTTACAGTCAAGATTTCGACAGGCTTTGGATGCTGGAAGACTTTCACAGGTACTTGGTAGTAGAATCTGAAGTTAAACACATGCCATGCCAAATTGATTAAAGGGGAGACTTTGACCTCCATGTTAATATATGGTTAGGGATTCATGATTTATAAGATTAAATAACTGATAAAAGAGAAATAATTTTCCTAGGAAGGAAAATTGAATTCAAATGCTGAGAAGTTATTAATTTTTCAATTTAGGTTGTTAAAAGCAGAAACTGAAATGGACCAAACTTGATGGCAGTACAATGGCTTGGTTCATTAAGGTTACTTTGGTATGATCCAAGGTGTGTTACTTTGGTGTGCTGTTCTGAAGTACCCCCAATAAATTTTTTCGGTGCCTCAAGCTGTTTCTAGGTGAATGGTTCAGCTGAACCTTCAGATATTGTAGCAGCATTAGCCTTATTCTCTTTACTTTTCGTCCATGTCTAAGGTTCCTATATGCTGGCTTTCTATGAATTTTCCAACATTTATCTTTGAGGTGCCCAATTTTCTTGCAAAACTTACATGTGGTATGATGTTCTCTGCCAATCGTTTCTCTAAAAGCTTTAAAAGAAAACTCGGCCATAATGTTCTCTGCATGGAAGAATAATATACACACTCACAAATACATGTCTATCCATATGTGAGTCAAAAGCCTTCTCATGAATGACTTGTTCATCCTCGTTATTGCTAAGATTGACACAATACAAATAGAGCTAACCTTTCTCCCATAGACTATGGGCAAAATGCATATTGGGTTTGACACTAGCAACGGTGCAAATTTTTTAGGTCCAAATGTCAATGCACCAATTATTGTTAGACTAGCTCAAAAAAAAAAAAGAAACCTTCATTTTATATTTTTTTACTATGGCACTTGTTTTTCATCTTTGTTTAGCACAAACACGGACTATATTTTAAGGAAAATCTCCATGAACAACGATACTAAAATAAATTCTCTGAATGTTTTAAGGTTAATTTTGAGCTGTGAAATCATCAATTTTAGTTGTAAAGAATTTTCACCTATTGCTCACATTGATTGTCCAATTTCTTGGGTGGAAGATCCCTCCTTATTTGTTTAGGTTTAGGTATGTTCCCGAAATCTGTTGATGGGTTCATATTCTCCTAAAAAATATTGGTTGATGTTCCTATCACATTGTAGTTGGTAATTACTTCGTCGATTATCAGTGTTTTCTTTCTTCTTTCAATCAAGTTTTGTTCCAACATGCGGATAGAGTAAAGAATAGAACTGCACATAGTTGTGCCCCAAGGGCCTTACAGGAGAATTCTTTAATAAAATGATCGATAGGGATCACTTTCTTTTTTCTTTTGTTGAGTTTGATAAAGCTCATATAAATGTTTAATTGTCATTCCTTTGTACTTTCTTTTCTTTTTTAATACAGTACTATATGCAATCTTTAAAAAAGACTACCAAAATTCTCACTGTGAATACATCACAAGCACCCGAAACACCTCAAACTTTTCCTATTGGTGATCAAATCAACGATTATTTATCCTGATAGTTTTTTTTTATTATTATTATTCTGATTTGGTCATTTAAAGTGTCGACTCTCTGGTGGATTAAATATTTTGGTTCTTTATACCCCAGAAGATAGGAATTTGAACAAAATCTGGCTCTGCTTTTTTATTTCTACGAGGCCTTTGGCTAGACTACCCCAATTGAAACTTTTTATCTTTTTTGCCCTTTTGTATTTATCTTCTGGCTCCGACATTTCTTGGTAAATACTCTTAATGTACTCTTATCATTATCTGATTGATCTATTTTAGTATTTTAAAATATGTGTTTTACAGGTTTCACATTTTCAGCTAATACTGATGGAATGCTTGCTGAATGATATAATAGTGACCCTAGAAATGGCTAGGGGATGATGTGATCCTCAAGAAATTATGCCTGTTTCACTTTATATTTTGCAAATACTTGGAGATTTGCTGGCCAATGAATTTGGCTTATCTGTTTTGGTTTCTTCAGACAAGCAACACTGATCATAGCTTGAAGTCTTCACGATTGTAGTTTAACTGGAATGCATGAATTTTGGCTTTTTTTATCTTTTTGCACCATATTTGCTCCATATTGTTTGTTACCTTTCTAGAATTTTAGTAGAATCATTTTGAACGCCAACGCACATATTTTGTTTCATTTGTTTGTTTCTACATGTTATGGTTGTCCACAACTAACCAGAAGAATGCAGAAACCCATTGGTGTTCTGTTTGCTTTAATAAAAAAAATTTCATTTAAGAACTATAGTAATATGATTTTCAAATATTATGGAACATATTGTTTTGTTAATTTGTATCTTAATTTTTGCAGGTTGAGGTTATCTATAACTGCAGCATTTTGGCAGCTGTTGGCCAGAAAATGGCAAGCACTCCCGGGGTCAGCGCTACTCTTTTTGATGCACTAGCAAAGGTATTGGTTATCGTATCTATCTCATCACGATCCTAGATACTTTTTGGCGAACTACTAACCCTTTATTTGCTATATTGAATCTGCTGATGTTGTGTTTTATCATTTAGGCTAATATAAATGTAAGGGCCATTGCCCAAGGTTGCAGTGAATACAATATTACAATTGTACTGAAGCAAGCTGATTGTGTCAGGGCTCTACGGGCTGCACACTCGAGGTTTTACCTTTCTAAAACTATATTAGCTATTGGTCTTATTGGACCGGGCTTGATTGGCAGCACACTTCTTGACCAGCTCAGAGATCAGGTGATCGCAAAGCTTTATTTCTTCTGCTTACTTTGCTTGTTTTTGTTTTAAGTTTACCTTCTGTGAATGGTAGTTTTGGCATAAGTTTTTATTGGGTTGAGTTTATCATCTTGTTCTACCAACTTTCTTAATTTTCTAAACAAACTGAAGAAAATTCTTACGTATAACTGTGGTATTTCAACATGCATTACTGGCTAACATTGTCCCATTTGAAAATTACATCTTCCGTCTTATCATTAATTTTAGACCATTACCACTATTAGAAATCTACGATGAGTCTTATTTAGCCTTTTACTTCTTTGATCATGTACTTTTGTTAGCTGGAGGAAAAAATTAAGTTGGACTGTTTTCCTAGTGTTGGTTAAAGTTGGAGTTTGGTCATGGATTAAATTTGGTTTAAATTTTAAGTGCAAATTGTTTTTTGTTGACTCAGTCTTTTTAACCTCACCACATAATCTAAGGCCACCATCGGTCTTAAGATTTCTGGCATGCTTTTAAAATTTATTATGTGCAAGTTTCCATACTTTCTCTCTTCACTGATACAAAATTGATAAGCATTTACATTTGAATTCAACATGTTTTCTTTTTCTGGCGAATACTGTTCATTATTATCAGTCAGAATATTACCTGTCTCAGATATTCTTAAAACATTTTATTACGAACTCTGGGAAAATTTTTTTGTATTTTCTTTTACATTAGGTCTGTTGATGCTACTATTACGATTAGATAGCAGTTAGTTGAATGTTATCATCAACGAACTAAGACGAAAAGTGAGAGAGGCTCGAGGCAAAAGGCAAAGCATCCACCTTCTCCAACTATAATACTTACAAGAATAATGAATGAAATTTTAATAAAACCATGACATACTTTGGTTTTTTGTATTTACATTATAGTCAACTTAAAATGCTGAAGTTATCCAATTTAAAATTTGTCAATATTATATTATGTTTAAGAGCTAACGTTTATGCTCTGTATTTCATCATTGAAAATCTGCAACCGAATAAATCATTTATACTGTTGTTAAAAATATGTAATTAAAACATGAGAAGTTCCCATTCATTCAAATGAAATCAAATATGACAATGAACCTCGTAATACTAATATTGTATAATATAAAAATCATGGATCACCCAAAACGTCATCCATAATCTGGGAGATAGAAAATCATATAGAAATAGTTGTAAAACAGAGATTGCAGGCTTTTTCCTTACTGAGCATTTAAAAGTTGTTTTGGTTATTGTTTTTATGCTTTCTAACTTCCAACTTGAACCTGATAAAAAAACCCTTGACAGGCGGCAGTTCTCAAGGAAAGTTTTAACATAGACTTTCGTGTTATGGGAATTATCGGGTCGAAGACCATGGTGTTGAGCAACTTGTAAGATAGTTTTCTCCACTTTTTACCTTTAGCTGCATAAATCTGTAATGTTTGCTTGATATCATTGTTTGTCATAGTCAAAGACCATGGTGTTGAGCAACTTGTAAGATAGTTTTCTTGGCTTTGTTACCTTAGCTGCATAAATCTTTAATTTTTGCTTGATATCTTTGTTTTTGAGAATGACCGCTCACTTTATCTTCACAACTTCATATTATGGTCTTATAATCGCTGCAATTATAGAATTTTTTTGCTAGTGCGCATACTTTTAGTTATAGGCTACCTAGTCTTCCTCTATAGAATATTAGAAAATCATTAATTATGGGCCACATCTCCACCAAGAATGAATTCAGCAACTCAATGAATATTTTTGGTTTTTTTCTCCGGTTGTTAGACGTGATTAGTGCATTCATAGCAACACCTAAATGGTATAAATTGTTTATTCATCAGCATCGTTTATTCTTGTTCAGCATATTATATTTTCCTTTTAACATTTTTCACCTCAACAGTAGCACACTTGAATTTTGTTTGACTGAGGCTTGTTTTTTCAGTGGTATAGATTTGACAAAATGGAGAGAACACCAGAAGGAAAAGGCTGACCTAGAAAAGTTTGTACAACATGTGCATGAAAATCATTTTTTTCCAAACACAGTGTTAGTAGATTGCACAGCGGATTCACATGTTGCCAACCATTACTATGATTGGCTGCGAAAGGGAATTCATGTTATTACTCCAAACAAGAAGGCAAACTCAGGACCACTTGGCCGGGTAAATATATTGTCCTAAACCAGCTTGATTATAGCATTTTATATGATTAATGTACTGTCGAATATTTTTTTTTAAAAATACTGAATCAAATTTACCTTGTCCTCAACCTACTGACGTAAAGTTGCTACTGTCTGGAAGTGATTTTGGAATTATTCTTTTAACAATAATTGACAAAAAAAAAAAATCTCGGCAAATGACATTGATTGTGGGAATGGATTGGGGGATTTACATGTGCACCTTTGTGCTTTTCTATGGCTTCTTTTGTCTTGTACTCGTGCGTGTGATTTGCTCTAGTACGTTGGCATGGGTTTATTTGGACAGGGTGGTTTTTTGGTTTTATAGCTTTTGAGTGTCCTGCGGGTCTATCAAAGGTCGATATTGTTGTAAGAGTGAATTCATTTACTTTTGGAGGTTTTTTAGTTAAAATTTAATTGAGATTAAATTAAAATTAAATTAATATTGATACTTTGCCAACATTATATATTATGTTAGGTTATCAAGTGTTTTTAAATAGTAGTCCGAGGCATTTACTTCACAACATTGGATATCAAAAAAAGATACCTTTCAGATACTATGCCCTATTTTGTCAGAACTTCATGTTCAGGTTCATAGTTTTCCTTGGCATTTTGGTTAATCACCATCTCGATCATGAGCGAGAACTTCTAATCAGGTTAAAAGCTGCTCATAATAGTAGCAACTTGGTTTAGGATAGATAATATACCACCATTAGTTTAGAATGGATGGTGGGATTATGACGTTGAATTTCATGAAGGTCCAATGATTTTGTTTTTTTAGATTGTTATAGACCGTGAACTACTTAGTCCATAGAGAGCTAATCTGACATAACTAGAAGATATTTATCAACCATCATGGAATGCATGGTTCAAAGGAGCTTATAGGTCTAGTGTGTATGTTTGTCTTATGGATCAATTTTAATTTAACCGCAGCTAACAGAGGATTTTGTGTCTCAACAAATTCACTTTATGATTCATATTTATTTTGACTTTACTCTTAATCGTAATATAATAGAGCTATTTTGTAGCAAATACGCCTTGCAGAGGACATATGCTATGATAAACATGACATGATGTCAGCTCTTTGTGAGCTTTGGTCAAACTAAAATTTGTCATTGTCATCAATTAATGTGAATGATGCATGTGCTAAGTTAAAGGCTGATTATTATTTGAGCATTTTTAAAAAATTTGTAGATTTAATTTTTCTCACTAGGGTTCGAGCTTAAAATGATTTGTTTAAAATTTGAGAGTAATTTGATAATAAATCATCTCCGATTAATGTTTGCTTTCAACGCTACTAATATCAAGAAAGGTAAGAATTTATGAATCTAATTAAACTTTAAGTGAAAATTAAAATAATACCTTAGTTTTGCTATATTTTGATAAGGAGTAAAAAATAGATTTATGACTATACGTGTATAATAACATAATAACTAATGAAAATATCTTTTAATCCTCCGTTTTTCAAATCACGTTCCTCCTCTGCCATGAATCGAAATTTTGAGAAGCTGAAGTGCGAAGGAAGCAAGGATAACATAAAAACTAATGAAAATATTTTTTGGGTAGGAACGAACGGAAGAAGGAAGATGGGAGTTTCGGGTCTCTGTATGTCGCGATCCCACTATTGTCTTCTCTATTAGCTCCAACTACAACAGTATCGCGGTGTTTCGGTCACAAAGCCAATGGTTTCAATCGAAATCAAGAGAGTTGTGGGACGAAGATCGAGAGGAAGAGGAGAGGTTTGATGCCCTAGCTTGTGTCGATCCTCCCTAATTAGTCTTGAGAGGTGGTGGGTTCGATCGATTTGGGAAGGTGGCAACATCGAGCAGGAGAAGAAAAGGAATGTGCGATTTTAGGTAGTCGGTAATGCAGAGAACAATGAAAGAAAGAAGGAAAAAAAGGTGAGGAAATAATTTCGGTTCCTACATACTGCCCTCATTAAAAGAATTTGGTCCCCAAATTCACACCCAAGCTCAACTTAACTAAGGGAAAAAAATTTATGAGTGTAGCAAGTATACGTGTTTTCTTAATAACTCGGTCACAAAAAAAATATTGGTGATATACAAGGATGAGTCAAATGACCAGCTAATGTGATATGAATGCATTGAATAACCCAATGTATTAAATGCGAATTAGTATAGTATAAATGAATGTCATGCCCCAAATTTAAACAATTCTCTTTGTCGGTTGCTTTAAAATAGGGATAATACCTGTCACCGCATCGGAAGCTTCATGAATTTCTTGTTGATTCATAACAAATGCTAGCAGTGGAATCGCTTGCCTAGGCTGTGCCGAGCCTGAGGTTGCTGAAGCCCATTGAAGGATGTTGATACATCAGGTGAGGTTCCTGATGTTGTTGGTATCGCAATCCGAGAGGATGCTGCTGGTATAGTTGAAGTACCATCACTTATTGCGACTGTTGCTGGGGTTGTAAGTAGTATTGACATGTTTGTCTGTTGTCATTTTTTTATTAAATTTATGTCACCCATTCTTATGTTGCTTGTTGGTCTTCTGGTTTACTATAGGCTTAGTTTGGGGTGGGAAGGGGCAATATTTGATATTGTGATCGGTGCTGTAACAGTTAAAGCATTTGTCAATCATTAGGTTGCAAGGTCCAGGGTGTCTCTTCCCACAGTGAGGGCAACTAGAATTGTTCTTAGGTTTATCTTTCAAGTGCTTCTTTTGTAGTTCTTCCTGTACTAGAGCATCAATATCCTTTGATTTTGCGATAGTATCTTCTTCACATGCATTCAACTTTATCTCGGCATGTATGGCTCAATCTACGAACTTTGTGTAGGTAGCAAACTTGATGGCCGATGACACTTTTGATTGTCTTCTCTCAAGCCAATAAGTAGGTGGTAAATTTTTTGACCTTCTTGTTGATTAGTCGAGGGAATGAAATGAACAATCTTTGCAAATCGCATCTCATACTCCCAAACGGTCTTTGTTTCTTGCTCCAGCTTCCTTAGGTCTTTCATGAGCTTGACCCGATCAACCAAAGGAAAATATTATTCCAGGTACAGTCTTGAAATCTGCCTAGGAAATTACTGCGTCTTGTCCAAAAGCATTGCGACGGTGACTTTTTCACCGATCATTAGCTCTTTCGCGCAATTGAAACGTTGCAGTGTCCACCTTGCGATCATCAGAATACTTTATTCCTCGAAGCCTCTTTTCGATATCATGGAGCCATGCATCAGCCTCAATTTGATGGTAGGAGGATGTGTCTTCAGAAACTGATCTATCACTCGATCCATAGCACTCCCATTAATCATCTTCATTGGTTGGTTGGGTTGCGTCTCCATGGAGGCTACTCGTGGTACTGGTTGAGTGACCTGTATCGCTGGTTGCACAGCTTGCTGGATAGTTTGGACTGCTTGAGCAATTTGGGCTGCAAAGTCAGCTTATAACTCTTGGGTAACATTCTGTGATACCACCTTCACGATAGTCGCCAAGTTGAGATTTTGTGCTCCATTAATCTCAGTGGTTTGAACATGATCAGCATGACGGCGATTAGGGGAGCAGAGACCCCTAGGAACTGGCACATCTTTTATAGTAACTCTCTGGACTCCACTTCCAAGAGCAGTTGTAGTGCCTCTTCTCTTCGGAGCCATTTTATATAATTGAAACACGCAAAATCAAAATCGATTGAATAACTGACTAACAGGAATACCCTATCCCCTATCCAATGCTAAGAAGACAAGGAATGTCAAAATGCAAAGACAAGGGATGCGAAATGCGCACATGAATGATATCAAGTATGGAATACAAGAGAAATTGAATACAAAATATAAACTCTGATACCACTCCGTCACACCCTGGGTCCGGAAAGTGGTATACCCGGACAACACAAGGCATGATGAAAAGAATTTAACATATTTTGTATTTTTAAAAGGAAAAAATAAGTAATGATACAAATTCAAAATTTTTCTATAAATAAGGATACAATGGATACAATTGAAAGAAAAATGAAAGTAAGGAAATAACAACCCAACCTAAAAAGAAAAAAAGACGATAACTCATACGAAACGGGAAAAAAACTACCAAAAGTATATTTAAATCTGAAAAGGCTACTCCAGTGGAGATAGCTCGGTAAGTGGTTGAGTGAAACTTGTTATATGAAAATATGAACGGGCAAGTTTGAAAATCAAGCTCAACAAATAATTACTATTTATTAAAGTATAAACGGTGATGAAAATGGGGCATGCAGTATGATCAATAAAAAGAGATGATTCATTATGTGCTTAAAAGAATTTACAAGAACTATCTTAACTTTTGATCATGAATAAGAGTTAACACACATTTTTTTATAGATATTAGGTGCTTTGATATAGATATGAATAATCAATCTTTTCACACTACCTAATAATATACAATTTCAATATATGCATATCTATACATATAATTATATTTATATCTAGTCGGTTTACTAAGACACCCTGAAACAAGAAAATGTAGGCATCAATCCCATGGAAATTCACGGATTTCTCCGAAGGAGCTGTCGGTTCGGCTAACCATAACAAAAAAGTTTAATATCGACATAATAGTACTATAATATTAGTTATATTTCTCGCATCACAATCCTAACACGAGAATATAATTACAAAATGTCAATCAGTAGCAATTATGAAAACTGAAATAATGAGATTGACCTCATCAAATATTCAAAGAAATACCAACTATTGAAGCCATGAAATGTGAGCAATTAAGCACGAGGTTAAGTAGGAATAAAACAAGGCTAATTATCCATTAAATTCATTATGAGCAAAAATAAATACTCTTGAAACTATGTGAACAAGATTTAAAAGCTAACAATCTTAAAATTAACCAGAAATCTGATATAATTAGCAAAAATATCTCTTCTAACCAGGAAGGGTACCTTTTTCTCATAATAAAGAGTGAGCGGCAAACGTGATACTTCTATAAATTTGGCGGTTTAACTATCGATACTACATCAATTAGAATGTAACATTAATCATGCCATTATTACTTAGGTATAATCTAATCGACGTTCATTATTAGGATTATTATTAATATCATTATTATTCTTACTTCTTTATTATTATTATTATTACTATTATTATTATTATTATTATTAAAACTAAGAATTTATGAATTTAATTAAACTTTACTAACAATTAAAACAATACCTTAGTTTTGCTATATTTTGATAAGGAGTAAAAATACATCTCTTAATAAATTTTTTTAAGGAAATTTATGTGTAAAATAACATAATAACTAATAAAAATATCTTTTTATCTTCCGTTTTTTAAATCTCGTTCCTCCTCTGCCATGAATCGGGATTTAGAGAAGTTAAAGTGTGGAGGAAAGGAAAGGTTACCTTCCTTGACGGTTTCAGGTAGGAGCGAACGGTAGGAGTAAGATGGAAGTTTCGGGTTATGTATATCGTGATCCCACTGTTGCCTTCTCTATCAGCTCCAACTTCAATGGTATCATGGGGTTTCGGTCAAGAAGCCGATGGTTTCAAGCAAAATCAGGAGGGTGAGAGGAGGAAGAGGAGAGAGATTGAGAGGAAGAGGAGAGGGGTGATGCCCTAGCATGCATCGATCCTCCCTAAATAGCCACGAGAGGCAGTGGGTTCGATCAATTCAGGAACATCGGGCGGGAGAGGAAAAGGAAAGTGTGATTTTACGAAGTCGTTAATGCAGAGAACATTGTAGCAAAGAAGGAAGGAAAAAAAAATGCAAGGAAATAATTTTAGTTCTTACAATAATTCCCCTAATTCTGCTCTGAAATAGAAAGAAAACTGTTATGTCGGGGCGCATGTTGCTATGTTCATATGACAGCATTGCGGCACTAAGCTGCCTTCCTACTTCACGATTTGGTCTGGACTGACGCTGCGGCAATCTGTGAATGGTTGCTATGGCATTGACTGGAGCTGCAGTGCTGAAAATGAACGTTGAGGTGCTATGCTCTCTGACTTTTGGCTTCCCATTTGATTTGGTCTAGTGTTGCACGCTCTGTATTCTATACCTGTAGTGTTGTATCCTACCACTATGGCGCCTTGTTCATGGGAAACTTATTAGGAAAAGTCCTGACATAATTTTGGGCCGCTCGAAGTGCAACGCTCCGACACTTGCACTTTCAATCCTTGATTTTTTCAACATCTTCTAATGAGGATTTTTCTGCACAAAACATATTGATTAGTATAATATTTGAACAAATACATATAATTTTTACAAACATTTTAAACCAATTTTTGTGCAATTTTCTCACTCAACAAGCATGATTTGAGTTATGATTTAATTTAAATTATTTCACACAAAAGGTTGAGAAGATAATGTTGAACTACATATATCTTCATATTTTTTAAAGTATCAAGCTAAATTTATTAGAGTCGGATAAGTTAAACAGATTGTTGTGCAATTGCTAATTTTTTGTGGTTCCTTTGGTATCTTTAAAAAAAATGGAATAGTAAGTCTTGCCAAGTGGTTTTGCTTGAATGATTCGCATGTGCATCCCTATGTGGTTCCCATTGTATTTGTTTTTGTTCCGCATAGATTTGGTGTGTGTACGTATGGAGTCTTTTTTTTTTTTTTTGGTAGTTTTGTCATTTATAGATGGCTTGTATGGCCGGTGACTGGGTTTTGGCAAAATTCGGTTCTTTTTTTAATTTTCCATATGCAATTTGGGGGTTTTAACTAAGATGGGGTTAATTTAAAATTAAATAAGATTGATCTTTCACCAACCTTATGTACGAATATAAGTTATGATGAATCATAATGGTGAGAGGCATATAATTTTGAACTTTCAGCTTTAATAAAATTTCTCTTCCATTTTTCAATCTTTTGTGTGTAAATTGGATTTCTTATTCTGCTAGTACGATATAACTGTGACTTCTTGATTTCAAGGTAAGTCATCTCCTTGTTATAGGATAAGGAAGAGTTTTTCTTTTCATTGGTGATTTATTGTCCATTTCTTTCATTTAAATTGTTGTTGTCTGTGTTATTTGTTTGATTTTTTGTCATGTCGGAATTGTGAGTATGTGATAGTTAATTCATTTGCTCATTGATATTGCTTCTTTCTAAGTTCTTCTATATTTATTGAATGTTGATGGTCATTTCCTTATCAATTTGGCTCATCATTTAGAAAAATGAGCTTTGAAGTATGCTTGAAGTACAACGGTCTCAAACCGCCTTCAAAGTGAACTTCAATGCGTTTATAATATGAGGTTTACTCACTATGTATGCATCTTGCTTTGAATTAGGATAGCTTAAACTTCAAATTTTCTCGAAATTTTGATAAATATTATTCAACTTTTCTCAAAATCTCACATTGTTGTGACTAATTGAAATTGGTAGAAGCTTTTATTTTGTTAAATATGAAATATCTTATTTTTAATATTTTATCAATCATATATCATTATAATATATTTATCGTTTTTAAATGTATGAAACTAAAATGGTTATGCTTGCGTTAAGTAAAACACTTGCACTTTTTAAAACAGTGATTGGGCTCAACTCCACTACCATTTATTTTTATTTAAAAACAGTGCTTGTTAGATTAATTTATAACTTTTGATACGTGTGAATCATTGATTTTCTGTTGCACGAACGTTTCATACACATTATATTCATTGCATTAGCAAAACTTAATTTTGATTCATCCTCTCTCATCTACAATTGTCATTATTGGAATAGAAATTTTTTTTTGTTGTCATCTATTCAATAGTTTACTCGTAGACTTGATTTGAGTTCCCCAGTTTTCTCCGCATCTTTCGGCCGTACCATCCGCTAAAGAACATGTTCTATATACAGTATCTGAAACTGAGGAAACTACAGCGGAAATCCTACACTCACTACTTTTATGAAGCAACTGTTGGTGCTGGTCTTCCAATAATCAGAACTCTACAGGGACTTTTAGAAACTGGTGACAAAATTTTGCAGATTGAGGGCATTTTCAGGTTAGTTGCACTGTAAAAATGCATTTTTATGTAAGCAAGAATTCCTCTTTGTTCATCCGCGTATAAAAAAAACAAGCAGAAATTTTTATTGAGGCAAAATCTTGTCCCAGTAAGTTCATTTAGGAAATAAAAGAGAACTATTTTATTTTGGGAAATTTACATACACACAATTATTATGTATTTACAAATCTAACACCCAAAGTTTGATATTTACACTTAGAACACCTTGGTATCATAAACCTGTACAAGAAAGTGTGTATTTCACTTTTAAAAAGGTAGTGATGGTGTTATTTTTTGTGGTGATGTTAAAAATTTGATAGTTATGCAAGTAAATATGAATGTTTAGGTGTTAGATATGTAAATATATAAGAATTATGTGGTATGTGGTTAAATGTCCTATTTATTTTTCTCTTATTTTCCATTTCGTGTGGTTCTAGTGGGACTTTAAGCTACATCTTCAACAACTTTAAAGGGGCAAGATCTTTTAGTGATGTGGTGAGTGAAGCCAAAAAGGCTGGATATACAGAACCTGACCCAAGGGATGATCTATCAGGAAGTGATGTTGCCAGAAAGGTCAAATATTTTATATGTATATATATATTTATATATATGGTCTATTCCTTATTACTTCATATAATGTGATACTGAACCTGAACATAATTCCATTTTTTTTCTTCTGCAGGTTATAATCTTAGCTAGAGAATCAGATTTAAAGCTTGAGCTTTCTGATATTCCCGTTCAGAACCTTGTACCGGCACAATTAAGGGTCAGATCAAGCATATTTGTTTTATAGTGTTGACATGTAGGCACAAAATTTCTTAACATTTCTTCTGAATTGCAGGATTGCTCCTCTGCTGAAGAATTCTTGCAAAAACTGCCGACTTTTGATGATGGCTTTGCAAAGGAACGAAATGATGCAGAGGCTGAAGGAGAGGTTTGTTTTCTATTTCAAATAATTCTCATCTCCTGAGAGCAAAGCTGTTTTCGAAAAACAAAATGAAATTGAAAACTCGCTCGGAATTCGCTGTCGTCAATTTTTGAGTTGGCCCAAACTTGCCTCAATATAGATCAACTCAACTCAAATGAGAATTTGCACTAAACATAAAATACATAATATATAGTATATGCATAATTTGTATATATATATATATATATATATATATATATATATATATATATATATATATATATATATATATATATATAAAATTACTTGCAATCAATGTCAAGCCGACTTGACAATCTTATCAATGCTTCAACTCAACTCAAAATAGTTTCAATTTCAAATCAAGTTTGAGCGAATCAGGATTCAAAAGATAAAAACTGAAGTTTGTTTATGTGTAGGTATTGAGATATGTTGGAGTTGTGGATGCTGTTAATAACAAAGGTGTTGTAGAACTTAGGAGATACAAGAAGGACCATCCTTTTGCACAGCTCTACGGTTCGGACAACATCATAGCCTTCACCACCCAGAGGTACAAAGATCAGCCATTGATCATTCGCGGGCCTGGGGCTGGTGCCGAGGTCACGGCCGGCGGTGTTTTCAGTGATATCTTGAGGTTGGCATCTTATCTTGGCGCCCCATCATGATTTATGTTATCCAACATGCATATAATTTATCAATTTTTTGTTGTATGAATTTAGCAATTTCTTGTAACACTCAATTTTTGATATTAGAATTTGTTAATGTTATTGTATACCACTCTTTGATGTATATTTTGTGAAGAGCTTAACTGTTATATGCCATGAATTATATAAGTTCCAGTATATCCTGTGCATTGTAGTCATTATTGTGTAAATCCAAATGATGAAACTAAGGCCGTCAAAAAAGCTCGTTGTTCGTGTTCGGTTCGTCAAGAAGTTCATGTTCAATTCGTTTGATAAGCAAACGGATGAACACGAATAATTTTTTTTTTTTCGTTCGATTTGTTAAACGAACCAAACACGAACAGTGATGTCTTCGTTCGTGTTCGGTTCGTTATTGTTCAAAATATAAAATAATTTAAAATAATTATATATAAAAAATTAATGATATTTTAAAAATAATTATATATTATAAAAATTTATTATGTTTTAAATAATTAATTAAACTTTTATAAATTATAATATATCATAAATTAATAATAATAATAATAATAATATTATAATATTAATTATATTAATATAAATATTATAATATTATAATTAATATACAATATATAACTTTAAATGTCTTATTCAGTTTTCTTCATTTTGAAGAAGTATGGATTACTTGATATGTACAGAGTACCTGATCAATTTGCTTCATTTTGAGGAAGTATGCTATCAAAGTTAGGGCTGTCATAAAAACTCGTTCGCGAACAGTTCGTGTTCTGTTCGTCAGGAATTTCGTGTTCGATTCGTTCGGTAAGCAAATGAGATAAACACGAACAATTTTTTTTTTTTCGTTCGGTTTGTTAAACGATCTAAACACGAATAGTGATGTGTTCAAATATTTCGAACACGAACAATAGTTCTATTCGTTTGTATTCGGTTCATTTACACCCCTAGGCAAAAAATAATCAAGCAGTCCTCTATTAGAAAAAGGGGCATTTCAATACATGCCACCCAACTGCTATGTATTTAAATATTTAATGCATGTACTTTTGCTTTTTACATTTAAAGCACCCAATCTTGCATGAACATAAGAATTAAGTGGTATTTATGTAAATTTTCCATGAACATATTTTAAACTTGAAAATTTCTTAGAGAAATTTTGGAGGTCTAATTCATTGTTAATTACCAATTACTCAAATGATAATGGAACAGATGCATTTTTTTTAACTTTTTAAAATAGGTTTTATGTACTTCAATCCACCAAATTCTTTTGGCCTATATGTAGTTAAATATTATCAATTGAGTAAAATATTTAAATTAAAAAATGCAAAAAAAAAAAAAGTATAGTATTTTATCTCAAAATGTTAATTTAAATTTATATTCAAAATATTTGAGACTAACTAGTAAGTATCCTCAAATGTGAATGGTACACTTTATAGGTTAAAAACAACATTATGGAATTATTATAATGTTCAAATCATTCAAGTCATATTAAAATAATGTTACTATCTGTTGCATTATTTAGTTCAATGCATCATTTCTTGCAACACTCACTAAACTTTAATGTTTACATTTAAAACACTCCAATCTTTCATATTCAATCAAAATACCTCCTTTTTGAGCTTCTAAAAAAATGAAATATTTCTTGTCATGCATAACAAAGGGGGTATTTGTAAAAGTTGAAGTTTAGGAGATAGATATGTAAATTCATATGAATTGAGTGGTATATATGTAAATCAACCAGTTGTATTCCTTCATATAACAAGTTTAAATTTAAGCTTTTTTTTTATATAAAAGAGCTTAGTAGGCTCAATTTTATTGCTCCGAATAAAAAAGGACAAACCCGGGAAAAAAGTCTCAACTCACGCACCTACAAAAACCCAAAAAGAAATAAAAGACTGGGTCCTTTTTCCAAAAAAATAAAAAACATACAACTCACACGACCCAACCAGACACAAAAAAACACATTAATTATCTAAAACAAGAATATAATTCAAGACTGCAGGAATAAAGTTAGAAATTATAGGCCTTTGCAAATGAGTTCCAAGCTTTGAAAGCCAATCAACCACCACATTTCCTTCTCGTCTCGTATGCATCCAGATCGCATTCATTCCAGCAGACAACTTTTTGATCTTTTTAATCTGTAATACAATACTCCAATGGCAAGCAAAATTTAAAGCACAAATATTCCATAAACAAAGAGAATCAGTTTCTAAATAGATATTACGCCAACCCTTGTGTTTAGCAATAAGCAAAGCAAATATAACAGCCTCAGTTTCAGTAATTAAAGGAGACAGGGTAGAAATAGGAGCAGCAAACCATGCAATAGGAATGCCATTCCAATCACGACAGATGCCACCAATACCTGCTTTTAAATTATTCCAAGAACCATCGCATTAAACTTCATATAAGGAGCGGGAGGTTTGAGCCGGTGAATTTTGCCAACGTAATTCGAGGTAAAGCTTAAATGAAGATTAAGCTTATATGCTAAAGCAATAAAATACTTATTACTTGCTAAACTTAAGGTCGTTAACAGTTAAGCTTTTATGAATATAAGAATAAATTTGACCAATTACCTGAAAAGAATTGATCACTGTACCATTAAATTTAGTGTTATTACGAGTCATCCAAATAAACCAGACAATAATAGTGGGTATACAACTAAGGAAATGATGACCTTTATTGTTCCAGTCATTAAACATATCAGAAATAGAAGTGTAGTTACGAAAATGGTCCGACCGACCACATAAAGAAAATATTTTCTGCCAAATATCTTGAGCAAATTTGCAATAACTGAAAGTATGCATAATAGATTCCGCTTCAACCTTACATAAGTCACATTTAGAAACAATTTTTAAATCTTTAAGTTTAAGAAGATCATCAATAGGAATACAATTATGTAACAGCCTCCAGGTAAAAAAAGATATAGATGGCGTAAGCCATTTATTCCACAACCAATCCAGATTAAAACTAACAGGAGCAGGAACAACAGAAGCAAAAGTTCTAGTGATAGAATCACCAGTATTACCTTTAATCTTAGGAATATCACCTCTGCTATTAACAATAGAAATGCTAGAAATGAAATTAGCATCACAGGGTTTAAGCACATTCCTCAGCAAAGGCAAATTCCATCTATTATCCACCCAGAAGTCAATAACAGTGAGAAAAATATCATGAGGACCACCATAACTATATGCTAAAGGCCCAAATGTGGTCCAAGTCCTCATACCAAAAAGAAATATTACCGTAACCAATATCCCAAGCACATCAATCTCTCAACATCATCGAAACTTTCAACATCTCCTTCCAAATATAAGAATCAGATTTAGAAGAAGTAATAGATAATGGGTGCTGATTGCCACAGTATTTAGAATACAACAAGTAAGCCCAAATAGAGTTATTTTCCCTGAAATAAAACCATAATTTCATATAACTGTATTTAATAGAATCTCTAATACCTTTAAAACCTAAACCACCATTAGTAATAGGCTTACAAAGCTTATCCCAGCTTTTCCAATGAAGCCCTTTCTTACCACAGCCATCCCAAAGAAAGCTGTTAAATAAAATCTCAAGCTTCTTAATAATAGTAATAGGAACATTCATAACCTGTATAGAATACAGGGGGAGAGAAGTAACTATACTCTTCAAAAGAGTAATACGACCCCCAAAAGACAAAAACTTATTCTCCCAAGAATGAATTTTCTTCCTAATTTTATCCACAAGATCAGAAAACAAAGAAACTCTTTTAGAGTTCCTATCTAAATTAAAACCGAGATATTTAATAGGAAATTCATTAAAATGGCATAAAGTATAACCAACAATCCAATTGAGTTTAATGCCGGAGATAAATTTAGAACCATAAAAACAACACTTAGAAGTATTAAAATGTAAACCAGAGGCTCTTTGGAAATGTTTAATAAGACTCCAAAATTTATTAATGGAATTCTTATTAGAATTAGTAAAAATGATCAAATCATCAGCATAGCTTAAATGAGAAATACAAGTATTACCTTTATGCACATAATTAAGAGAAGGATTATCCATAAAAATTTTATTTATACTCATAGAAAAGTAATCAAAAGCAAGAATAAATAAATAAGGAGAAAGAGGATCTCCTTGCTTAATCCCTTTAGTATCCATGAAATGACCATGAGAATTACCATTGATAAGAAGAGAGTAATAGTTATTATTAAGAATTCTGTAAACCAAATTACAGAATTCATTATTGAAGCCATGAGCCTTCAAAACCAGAAGAATGAACTCCCACCTAATAGAATCAAAAGCTTTCTTAATATCCATTTTAAAAATAACATTCCCATCCCTTCTACTTTTATCAATATCAAAAAGAAGCTCTTGAATAGTAAGAGCATGATAAAAAATACTCCTACCTTTAATAAAGGCAGTTTGATTAAGGGAAATAATATGACTTAAGACTTTTTGAATTCTAGTAACAATGATCTTAGAAATAAGTTTATAGATAACAGTGTTAATACTGATAGGTATAAAAGAGTTCCAAGATTTAATATCATGCTCTTTAGGAATTAAAGCAATATTAGAACATTTGAAAAATTTAGGCAAATCAACACCACCAAAAAAATCTTGAATAGTGTTAACCACCTCATTTTTAATAATATCCCAGCTATGCTTGTAAAATTCAACAGTAAAGCCATCAGGACCAGCAGTTTTCCCATCCTCCATACCATCAATAGTATGTTTAATCTCATTTAAAGAAGGTACATAACAAAAATTCATATGCTGTAATTTATCAGAATGTGTGAAAACATCCAAATCAATCTTATCTAGGGGACTATTATCATTAGTAAATAAAGAAGAAAAGTAATTAATACCATCATTAATAATTTCATCATCAGTGTTTAAAATATTACCATTGATATCATGAATGGAATATATAAAATTTCTATTCCTTCTATTCTTGATGCCGACATGGAAAAAAGAAGTATTTCTATCACCATTAATAAAATTATTTCTAGATGCTTTTTGAGCATAAAAGCCTTCTTCAATATTAATAGCATAAGTAAGGTCTTTTTGAGCTTGAATAAAAAGATCTAGATTAATAATATTATGGAGATAAAGAACCTCTAGATCTTTAACTCTAAGTTCAGCCTCTTTAACCATTTTATTGATGTTACCAAACACATTCCAATTCCAATCTCTTAACTTATAAGCAAGATATTTATGCATATGCCAAAGTTTGTGCCCAGAATTGGGAGAAATAACATCCTTGTTAAACAGCCAGTTAGCTCTAACAAAGTCTAAAAAATTAGGATGCTGAAACCAAACATTTAGAAATTTAAAATGATATGATTTCTTATGTAATTTATTAAAAACCTTTAGCAAAATAGGAGTATGATCAGAAGCATTAAAAGAAAGATGTAAAATTTCAAAATTAGGAAACAGATTACACCAAGAAGAATTACTAAAATACCTATCTAGCCTTTCAAACACAGAACCTCTATGCCAGGTAAATGAATTACCAGAAAAACCTAAATAAAAAAGCTCAGCCTCAAATATAGCATTATTAAAATTAGAAATAAGATTAATATTAGGAGAGAGACCACCCCTCTTCTCATCCACAACAGTAATCATATTAAAATCCCCTCCAACAAGCCAGGGGTCATTCGTAGGGCCAATAGTATTAAGTAAATTCCAAAGAATCTGTCTATCATGCCTAGCACAGCCAGCATAAACGATAGAGAAATGAAATGAAACATCAAAGTAAGAAATAATCATATGAAGCAACTTGGAATGATTAATAATAACCTCAACATTAATAAAAACTTTCCATAGAAACCAAATTTTATTATTCACATTAGAGGTAAACTGAAGATTACCAATTCTTCTAACATATTTAGAATTGTTAGAAGAATTAACTAACGGCTCCAGAATACCAAAAAAGTGGAGATTATGATTTCTAATTAAATTTTTAAGTCTATTAGAGGCATCTCGTTTGGAAATACTTCTAATATTCCAAATTAAGGTATTAAAATTCATCATCAATATCTTTCCTACTTCTAGTAGATCTAGAAGTAGAATTTACCTCATTGATATCACTTTTACCGACCATATGATCAGCAAGCGACCTCGTGGTTGATATAACTTAATTCCCTGCTCCCCTTAAATTTCCTCCTTCTTGAAGATTTTTGAACTAGACAATCTTCTTCAAGTTCAGCCCTGTTTAAGGTAATTTCTACATCCATATTGTCAGTAACTTTATCTCCAATAATATCTTTTCCTTTATCAACATTTTCAATAGCATTACCAATAATAGGATCAAATAAAGAAACAGATTGGGGAATAATCTCATTAGGAACAATCCTATTCTCAGTCACAACATTCATATCATCAATCTTTTGTTCAGAATTCAAATGTAAATCAATTGGAGGTAAATCTTTAGGTAAAGAAGAGGGAACATTATTGTCCAGCATATCTGGTATATCAATTATATTTGAATCCACATTAATAAAAGATCTAGCATCTTTATTAATGTTCTCTTGCAAGAAAATAGGTTGTTGGTTAATTTCTTTAGTAGAAATACCAACTTCCTTATTAGAAATTTTAGACTGCTTGAATTTTAAATGTTGATGTACAATAAAACAATTCGTAAAAGTATGTCCAAACATGCGGCATTTATTACAATATGGAGGAATATACTCCATTTCAACAGATTGCCAATAGCCAGAACTAGAATCTTCCAACCAAACTGAATCACAAAAAGGAGCTGTAACATCCCTCTCAATCAGTATACGAGCATTAGATGGTCAATTGTAATTAACAAAAGCCATATCTATTTTCATCGAAGAGCCAAAAATCTTACCTAAAGAATATAAAACCTTCTTGTTGTAGAATTAAAATTTTAACCCTGGAAATCTAAACCATAGGAACGATTGGAGGCTCTTCTTTAGGGTTAAAATCAACAGTCCACTTAAGAAGTTTCATATATATTTTATCTATAAGAACAACTTTTTTAGAAAATAGTTGAGTATAATCCGACTCGTTTTCAAGTTTAATCATTAGATTTCTACCATCAATAAGTCCAACATTCCACTTACCTAAAAGTTTGAGATCAGAGAAATATCTTCGTATAATCTCCATTCTAGGATGAGCATACGTAAACTTACCGATTAGAGTATATTTTAACGGTTCTGCAAGAAGAACGGTTTCATCTTCGTTAAAGATTAACCTAGATTTACCACTCTTCTTAGACACTTTCTTCAACAAACCATCAGAATCATCTTCTCCAAATTGATCACGAAAAGAAACAAAAAACAAACAAACATTGTTAGCAGAAGAAGTAGAATCCATATTACCTTTAAGTGCTTCAAGAAAAGAAGGTCGATTGAGAGGATCGGCCATTTCTAAGAAGCAAAAAGGTAGATCTAGAAGATACAGAGGAAGAGAGTAAGAAAAAGCAAGGAAAAGAGCTCCGATCTCCAAGCGCCGCGAGAAGCAGCGAAAACCCTAGCAGAGCACGAAGAACCCTTTCCGTTCTCCTCGCTCCATCCAAGTTTAAATTTAAGCCTGATTCCACCAACATTTGCTTTTCATGCTAACCCTTTATTCAATTTATCTATAATTATGTACTATATAGAGTAAAGCAAGGAAATGTGAAGGAAATTTACAAATCAATAAAAATATTTTTTAACTGTTCCATTGATCGTTTAGAGCAAATTATTGAGGTTGCAAACACAAAAATGTATAGCTTCCATCAATTAGCATTAAAAAAGTTGTAAAATTAATTGAATTTTTAAAGATTTTATTATGAATGAATACTTTAGTCATGTTATGTTGTATGCACATGTTTCTCTTTTCCATAATTCCCAAGTTTTTGTTGCATTTAGGTGTAAGTCCCACTTAAGTGTTCGAAGGGCAGTAAATCTTATATTGTGTTGACTAAACTCAGAAATCTTTGTGATAAGAACCACTTGAATAATTTCTCTATTGAAATGGTTTATATTTTGGAAACTCATGAATGCAGGGCTATTGGCTCGATGTAGAATGAAATAAGTCTTATTTCTTTGGTATAACAACGACAAGTATTGTTCGATACAGAATTGTTTGAATCTTATTGCATATATTATAGCATTATTTTGTTGTGTTGTAGAATATAATTATAATAACTCATCTATTATAGCCTTATATTGCTCTTTTAATGGCTTCATCTTTGAATTATAATATGAATTCGTCTATTCTGGCTAGAGCCTCCTCCATGTGGCATAAGCAATTAATTAAGAATCTTGAAATGGCAGAATACCCTCCTAATGAGGAAGATCTAAATAGATGGTTAATTCCAAAAGTAAATAAATCCCTTATATGCTGAATAGGAACATTTGTTTTCAAACACAAAAGATCGGATTGATAAAACAATCTATCTATTAACAGGAGAAGATCTACATAGATAAATGTGACATTTCAAATATATCCATGTTTGTTTCATTCAAATTGCATTCAAAACAATTATCTTAAAAGGTTTTAATGCATCCATAACTGCTTGCTTAAGCGATGGTAAATGCTTTAACTATGCTCAGTATCTCATGGGCGTAATTGAAATTAGAGCCACAGGCAAGTCTATTTCAACACCTTTCCTAACTTGTGTTTTTTCCTTGATGGACATCTACCTATTTGAAGCAGTCAAACTCCAACTATAGTTACATCTTTTATGATCTTATCCTATAATCAGAAACCATAACTTTCGAATTCTAAATACTTTAAACCCTAATGTTAAAAGACGGTTCAACCAATTAAAAGATCCTCCTTAACTGAAACTAACCTTTTATCCTCTCATTTTTCCACTGATAAAACTATTAAATGGAAAGAGGTAACATTCCCTGAGTCATAGACTATTCAATCAGTCTTGTTTCCAAAAACGACTATAAATAAAAATATTTATCAGATAAATATCTAATAGAGATGTTGAAGTAAGATTTAATCCTTGGAGATTGATAACTATTCCATGAATATAGATCCATCTAAAACTTCTGTAGGTTCATCTTCAACCCATGAAGAAGCACCAGTAGAAGCTCCTCAGCTGAACACAAATCATATTTTCTATCTAGTGAGTGAAAATCGATCTCCCACTCCCACACCTTATGAAATGAGTTTTAATTTTTAATGAATTATGCTCTAGGAAGTAATTCGAGACTTATTCTCATTAGAAAATATCATCAACTTCAATATGAAAATTTTAGGCAATATAATCGAAAGAACACAACTAGAAAATTTCACCCTGAAATATGCAAGATATATTTCGATGATATGCTTAAAAGAAATAAGCAAGTGAAAGGAATCATTCCATTCATCTCTTGGTTCATTCAACATTATACAATTAAGCTGAACTTGCTATGACTAGAAAAAAAATGTCAAAACATACAAGGAGAGATAATTGAGTCACCATATCCTCCTTGAAAGTTATCATTAGTAATGATTAATCTGACCTCACAACCTTCTAAAAAATCAATACTAATGGAAAAACAATAAAAGAATTTATTACTTTTGTGAAGCAATAAAATTTTAATAATAGTACTTTACAAGCAATTGTTGAACATTTATGTCAAAGCTAAAATAAATTAGATCAGCTTTTGAACAAACCTTAACCTAGAAGGTAAGCTCCTGAAAATGGAAAAACTTTAGAAAAGAAAAAAATCTACTCTCCTTATAACCTGACATCCTAACATTCAACCCCCACCCAAACTTGACCTAAATATAGGACCAAGTAATCTCGAGAATTACCTTCCCAAATAGAAAGAAAAATCTCTAACAACTATAGAAGAAAAATTACAAAATTCATCCACCGAAGATGAACTCTCTAATGATTAGGCTGCTGATTTAATTAAAGAATTTCAAAGTCTTTACAATAATGATTCTTTGAAAATTAATAAAAGAATTATCTAGAAAAGCCTCTTGAAAAACATTATTACTATCATCATTCTCTTATGGATGTTAACTTTGGTGAAAATTCCACCGGACATCAAAGGATGTATGATGTCATTGGTCTATATGCTTGGAAAGTAGATGGTTTTAGTGATCATCAAATTCATGAAGAAATTCACCAAATAATATTATATGCTACCATGGAACAAGCTAGGTGATACATCTCACCTCTAACAACCAGGATGAATGCCAGTGGATTCAAAGGAATACTTAAAGGATGGTGAGATAACTTTTTGACTGACAATTAAAAAAAGATATTCTAAGCAAAAAAAAATCCTAGAAGATCCCACAAAGACATATGAAGAAGCAATTTTCACTTTAATAATTATAATTCTTCAACATTTCACAATAAATATATCTGACCAAGAAGAAAGAACCATATTTCTTCTCCAATAGTTATGATGCCTCTCTATCACTCACTTTAGATGGTATAAATTTATCTTCTTAGCTAGAATAATGTTCTTAACCAATGCCAAATTGATTCATTGGAAAGAAAAAATTATCCAAGGATTACCTAATTTTTTGCAGAAAAGGTAAAAAGAAACATTCGAACCCCACAAACAGGTGATATTCCATATGACATATTTACATATAGTAATCATATAAATACATTTTGTTAAAATTGGTCTTGAGCTTTCTGCTGATATTAAACTTAATAATCAGCTCAAAAGAGAAAGCCTCTGAGTGAAGAAAATTAGGAGAATTCTATGAGCAATTTGCTTGCGATATACCCAGAATTGTTCCCTCTCAAAAGATAAAGAGGATTATTCCCAAGAAAAATAAACGAAAAAAAAATCTTCTAAATCTGTCAACACTTATTCTATGCTTCAAACGAAAAAAAAAGAAATTAAGTGTATTAAGTGTGGACGATTAGGCCATTCTTATAATTGTTGTGCAACTAAAAAAAAACTTACTAAGCTTAAAATTGATGAAACATTTTGTTAAACTCTTATGAAGCTCTCATTAACTGACTCATAGTCCACTTTATATGAGGAAGTAATTTTTTATTCTTCATCTTCTTCATCAGAAGATGAAAATCAAAGTTACTTTATTTGTTGCAAGGGTTGCAAAAATTCAAATTATTATAAAAATGTTGTTGAAATGTCATGATTATTTACCTTGAAAAATCAACAGAATAAAGAAATTATAAAAATTCTTTTGTAAATTAAAGGTATATCTGCCAAAAATAAAGTTCTTAAACTTTTTAAGAAAAAAAATAAAAAATAATTAAGATATAAGCAATAAATTTTCTATATACTCTTTAAAAGAAGTATATTATAAAGTTGCTGGAAAAATAAAATGAAGTTACTATTAATGATTAATCAGTTAAAAAATGAGAATAAGATCATTAAGTGTGATCAAGAGAAAATTTAAGCATGAATGGTTGATATTGAAACCAAACAATATTAACAAGAGAATAAGATTGAAGAAAATGTTCCTTCAAAATAATTTATATGGTATATTCAAAAGGCTATTATGCATAAACAATATATCCCTATTATATCAATTATTAATCGAGAATATATTTTACCAAATTTAACATTGCTTATTGATAGTGTTGTTGACATAAACTGTATTCAACAAGGATTTATCCATTCTAAATATTTTGAAAAAATTGCTCAATCATTAACCTCTATTAGTGATGACCGAATATAGATTAAGCATAAACATTCAAATACAAATATTTGTAAATTAAATATATTTATTATTATTCTATTTTTACTTGTAAATATTTTGACCCAACATATCATATTAGGTACTTTTTTTTGTTGCAAAAAATGTCGAAATATATCTGATCAAGGAGAAAGAACCAGACCTCTTCTCCAAAAGTTAAGACGTTCCTCGTTCGCTCAATTTAAATGGTTTAAAGACACCTTCTTAGCCTGAGTAATGATGTTATTCAATGCCAATTTGATTCATTGAAAATAAAAATGTATTGAAGGTTGTATAATTTGTTTACAAAAAACATAAAAATAAATCATCAAAACTTTAAAACATGTGATATTCCATACGATATATTTACATATGGAAATCTTATAAATACTTGTTAAAACTGATCTTGAGCTCTGTGTTGATATTAACTTAATAATCAACTTAAAAGAGAGACTCACAAAGAGAAAATAATTAGAAGAATTTTGTGAGTAATTTGCTTGGATATTCCTAGAATTGCTCCCTCTCAAATGATAAAGAGGATTATTCACAAAAAAAAGAAGAAGAAATCCTCTAAACACATCAACACTTCTTCTAAGCCTCAAAAGAAGAAGAAAGAAATTGAGTGTTTTAAGTGTAGATGATTAGGTCATTATTCTAATCGTTGCACTGCCAAAAAAAACTTAATCAGCTTAAAATCGTCTAATCTCTTCATCAAACTCTTTTAAAGCTCGACTAATCTCTTCATCAAACTCTTTTGAAGCTCTTATTAACTGACTCGGAATCACTTCATATGAGGAATTAATTTTTGAATCTTTCATCTTCTTCATGAGAAAATAAAAATCAAAGTTCTTCTAGTTGTTGCAAGGGTTACAAAAATTCAAATTATTACAAAAATAATTTTGAAATGTGAGAATTTTATAAAAATTCTTTCCCAAATTGAAGATATTTCTATCAGAAATGAAGTTCTTAAACTTTTCAGAAAAAAAGACAAGAATAAGGAAGATATAAGCAAGAATTTTTCTACATACTCTTTAAAAGAATTATATAAGAAAGTTGTCAAAAAACAAATAGAAGTTACTATTAATGATCTTAAAGTTGAAATTAATCTGTTAAAAAATAAATTAAGATCATGGTGAAGCTCGTTCAGCTCCATTTGTCTTCATTTTGTCGTTAGATTGACGTCATCATTGTCATTGTGGAGTCGCCAGTTTGTTTTTTGTTATGTCGCCCTCTTCTATGAATACTTCTTTGTCTTAGATTATGTGGGTAAACTAAGAGATGAGAAGTCAGAGGGCCAGCACAAGAAATAATGGGAACAAACAAAAGAAGCCTTCATGAAGTGAATTTTTGTAATGATAATCCCAAAGCATCAGTTCCAAGTGAGATCAACTCGGTATGCTTTAAAGACATATCAACAATGGAGACCTCAAGAAAGCTAACTACCGGAGAAATCAGGTTGATATACCTGTTATAAGGTTTCACATCTTTCTTTATGGACAAGTCCATATAGTTAATTGCATCTTAAGTAGTCGAGATTAATTAGGAAAATTCTTGATGAAGGTTATGATTTATTCTCAAGATGTTTGATCCATGAAAAAAATACCCATTTTTATGCCTTGATTTTTATCAATTTTTTAAGGATATTATGATTTAATGAAAGATATTTTTGTGTTTTTAGATATAGGTGATGGAAAAATGTTCAAGAAGGAAAAAAAGTGAAAAAGGAGCAAAAATGGAGCCAAAATGTAAAATTGTCAAAATTATTGGTCTGGCGCCTAGGCGCCAGAATCCGGCGCCTAAGCGCCAGGTCGATAAGGGATCTGTCAAGATTTTTGATGACTTTTGGACGGTTATTTTGATGGTGTTAGCGGTTATTGAACCTTCTAGAAGACTGACAGTTGTTCCTGGTTTATAGGACATGTGATACAATGTATTTGGACGCTTGGAAACAGTTTTAATCTCGAAGAGGTGCGATCCAAAGTGAAGAGGTGCGAAGAACTGGACGCAGAATCCGGCGCCTAAGTGCCAGATTCCGGCGCCTAGGCGCCAGACACACCTTCTAAAAGATTCATTGAATGTGGACACATTTTGAAGAGGTGCCTTGAGACAACCCTTGAAGCCTATAAATAGGAGGGTACTCCTTCAGAAAAAAGGGCCACCCTATCTAGAGCCCCATCTAGAGAGAGAATTAGAGAGATACTTTAGGGCCACATTTTATTATCCTTCATAAATTAGTTAGTTATTTTATTTAGAATTTGTATTGAGAGTTCAAAGAGTTGGTGATTTTGAAGTTTATTTGCTTTGGAGTCAGAAGAATTCAGAGGTTCAGTAGGAGAAACACATGAGATAAGTATTTGTAATTTTGTTCAAAGTTTCATTATCATGTTTTGTTGTTTAAATTCAATGTGTTCTGAGTAGTTAGTTTACTTTCTTCTTTCAATTATGAAAAGATAAATTAGATAATATAAAATTTATTAGAGAATTAAAAACTATTTATATTTTAAAACATTGTGATGATATTAATACCGGATCTTAATTTACTATTTAAATTGGCCATTTAAATTGTTAAAATCTGTTGAAGAGTTTTGATACATAGAAGGAGATGAATTTTTAACTAGTAGATAGCACATGAATCCTTGGGTAGTTGAAGGCCTTGTGCGGGTTATTCAAGGTGAAGTGCAAATAAATAGGAAGATATTATATAATGAGCGTAGAATTGATAAGTTTTTAGAGTGACAGACTAAATTCTTGTGATTTGGTTTATAGAGAAGGAAAGGGTCACTAGTAGGGCCGACCATAGCCACCCTTGGACATCTAGTAGTGTGAGCCTAGATTAATACATTCTACTAACAATACATCTGGACCTGATCTATAGGCTAGCCAATGTTCTTTACACCTGGATCAAAGTGTAAAGAATATGAATGCTTCTATTTGGCACAATACCATAAATTTATATTTTCAACGAATATTATCATTATCTTAGAAAATCTTGGATTAATTGAAAGGAAGAAAGTTGTTTTCTTATTGCTATTTACATCAATCATTTCATTACTGCTTTATTATTGCATCTAGTAAATTAAAAATATCAAATTTATAACTATAAAAGAAATACTTAAAAATAAAATTAAAATATTTAAAAATCCACAACTCACTCCTCGTGAGATCGATACTGGGGTCTTTGTTTCAAAGCCCTATATTACTTGATACGATACTTATACTTTCGTAGTACCCCTAGTGTGTAAAATATTTTTGATAAAATTATATTTATATACACTAGCTGCTATTATTATCTATTACATATATTTGAAAGCATTAATTATTATATTTGTCATCAGCGGATTGCGGGTTAAGTTTTTGGCGCCGTTGCCGGGGATTAAATTTTTAGTACGCATATATTTAGCGTGGGTCAAGTTTTTGGCGCCGTTGCCCAGGGAGGAGCGGAGGCAAATTTTTAGATTTTAAATAATTTTATTTTATTGTCAAAAATATAAAATACCAATATATATATATATATATAATTTTTTTACTAATAAGTAGAGATTTTATTTCTTGTTAATTTACTTTTTATGTGTATTCGTTGGATCCGAAGGATTATTACCTTTAGATTCTGAATTAGAAAGAACTGTTAAAAGAATTAAAAAAGGGAAACAAACTAAAAAAATCCAAGAGATAGCTAATTTACATAACAATTTACAAAATCCAATTGAAATTAATGAACAAAATGTTTACAAACCATTAAGGGATTATGTTAACCCTACAGTTGATGAACTTCATAGTAGTATTCAAATACCTACTGTAGATGCTAATTCTTTTGAGCTTAAACCATCTATCATTCAAATGGTTCAAAATAATCAATTTAGAGGAACACCAAATGAGGATCCAAATTTACACCTTGCTAGTTTTTTATAACTTTGTGCTACCTTTAAATATAACAATATTTCTGATGATGCTATTAGACTTAGAATCTTTCCTTTTTCTTTAAGAGATAAAGCAAAGATGTGGTTGAACTCATTAGCAGCAGGTTCTATTAACACATGGGCTGAAATGACACAAAAATTCCTTGCTAAATATTTTCCTCCTTCTAAAACTGCTAAATTAAGAAATGATATTACTTCATTTAGTCAATTTGACGGGGAAACAATTTATGAAACTTAGGAAAGATTTAAAGAACTATTAAGAAAATGTCCTCATCATGCTTTACCTGATTGGTTAATTATTCAAACATTTTATAATGGTTTCATTGGATCACTAAAATCAATTATTGATGCTGCTGGTGGAGGTTCTTTAATGTCTAAATCATTTTAAGAAGCTTATACTTTTATTGAAGAAATGGCTAACAATAATTTTTAATGGCCTTCTGAAAGGATTAATCCTAAAAGAATGTCAGGTATTCAAGATAACGAAGCCTTTTCTATCTCAGCTTCACAAGTAGCTGCAATATCTAAGAAATTATATGATTTTTCCATCAACATATCACATAACAACTCATCTAATATTGAAGATTCTCAAACTATTGAAACTTTGCAAGCTATTGCTAGTAAAAATAATCCGTATTCAAATTATTATAATCCTGGATGGAAAAATCACCCTAATTTTAACTGGAATAATCAACAACAACAATGGGGTAATAATTAATCCCATCAAACTAGAAATTAGAATAATCAAGTAAATTCAAATTATAAACCACCTGGATTTAATAATCAACAGAAAAAGTTATCAATAGAAGAATTAATTTTACAAATGAGTAATCAATTACAAAATCAAAATACTTCTATTCGTAATATTGAGAATCAAATGAGACAAATCGCTAATTTAATTAATTACAGACCTCTAGAAACATTTCCTAGTAATGTTGAAATTTCAAAAACTTAGAAGTAGAAAGGAATTAAAAGAAAGAATGCAGAATGAAATTGAAAAAGAGATTGAGGTTGAAGAGATTGAAAAACCTAAAGAAACTCCTTCTCCTATTCAAGATCAAACTAATATTTCTATTAATGTGAAAGTTGAAAAACCACCACCACCTTTTCCTCAAAGATTAAAACAGCAGAAGCTTGATCATCAATTTTCTATATTCTTTGAAATTTTTAAGAAACTTACTATAAACATACTTTTTGCTGAAGCTTTGGAACAGATGTTAACTTATGCAAAATTTATGAAGGATATATTAAGTAAGAAACGAAAATTTGAAGCCTTTGAAACTGTTACATTAAATGAAGAATGTAGTGCAATAATTCAAAAGAAATTACCTCAGAAACTTAAAGATCTTGGAAGTTTTACTATACCTTATGCTATTGGAGAAAAATTTTGTGGAAAAAATTTAGGAGCAAGTATTAATCTCATGCTATTTTCTATTTATTGAAGGTTGAATTTAGGAGAGATTACTCCCACCACTGTAACCCTTCAGTTAGCTGATAGATCTATCACTTACCCTAAAGGAGTTATAGAGGATGTACTTGTTAAAGTAGATAAATTTATCTTCCCTGTGGATTTCATTGTACTTGATATGGAAGAAGATAAAGAAATACCAATTATTTTAGGGAGATCTTTTCTAGCTACTGGACGAGCTATGATTGATGTGCAAAAAGGAGAATTAACTATGAGAGTTAATGATCAAGAGATTAAATTCAATGTTCTTAAATCGATGAAGTACCTTGACAAAGAAAAATGCTATCGAATGGATATTTTTGATTTTATAATTGAAAAACACTATCGAGAAAAATATAAAATCATTCCTGAAAAAGAAATTAAATTTTTAACTGATGAAAATGAAGAACTAAAAGAAGAAGAATTATTTAAAGAAACCCATTATATTAAAGATAACTGGGAAACTTTAGACATAACTCAAAATGATATACTTTTACCCTCAATTAAAAGAGCCCCTGAACTGGACTTAAAAATGTTACCTTCACATTTAAAGTATGCATTTCTTGAAAATTCATTAACTTTACCTGTTATTATTTCTTCTGAGCTAAGTTTAGATCAAGAAGAAAAATTAATAGGAGTGTTAAAGAATTATAAGAAAGCTTTTGGTTAGACTATTGCTGATATAAGAGGAATAAACCCTTCCATTTGTATGCATAGAATTTTAATGGAAGAAAATTTTAAACCTACTATTGAACCACAAAGAAGATTAAATCCTATCATGAAAGAGGTTGTTAAAAAAGAAATTTTAAAATGGTTAGATGCTGAAACTATTTATCTTAATTCGGATAGCCAAAGGGTAAGTCCTATTCATTGTGTTCCGAAGAAAGGAGGAGCAACTGTCACTATCAATGATAAAAATGAACTAATTCCAACAAGACAAGTTAATAGATGACAAATTTGCATTGATTACCGGAAGTTAAATGACGCCACTAGAAAGGATCATTTTCCTTTACCTTTCTTGGATCAAATACTTGACAAATTAGCTGGACACTTATATTTTTGTTTTCTGAATGGATATTCCGGTTATCATCAATTACTTATTGCTCCTGAGGACCAAGAGAAAACAACATTTACAAGTCCTTATGGAACATTTGCCTTTAGAAGATTGTCTTTTGGTTTATGTAATGCACCTGCAACTTTTCAAAGATGTATGATGTCAATATTTTGTGATTTGATTGACAAAGGAATTGAAGTATTCATGGAATATTTTTCAGTTTTTGGAACTTCTTTTGAGTCTTGTTTGGAAAATATTTCCAAAGTTCTGAAAAGATGTGAAGAAACAAATTTAGTTCTTAACTGGAAAAATGTCAATTTATGGTCACGAAGGCATTGTACTTGGTCATAAAGTTTCACAAAAAGGGATGGAAGTTGATCAAGCAAAAATAAAAATTATCGTTGAACCGCAACCCCCTACTATCATTATCGATGTGAGAAGTTTTCCGGGTCATGCTCGGATTTTATAGAAGATATATAAAGGATTTTTCTAAAATTACTAAACCTCTTTGTCATTTATTGGAAAAAGAAGCTAAATTTGAATTTAATGAAGATTGTGTTAATGCTTTCAATATTTTAAAAGAAAAATTAATAATCGCACCTATAATTATTGCACCTAATTGGAATAAACCTTTTGAATTAATGTGCGATGCAAGTGATTTTGAAATTGGAGCTATATTGGGACAAAAATATGAGAAAATTTTCAAATTTATATATTATACTAGTAAAACTCTTACTGAAACTCAAAGAAATTACACTACTACTGAGAAAGAGCTTTTAACTATATTATATGCCTTTGATAAATTTAGACCTTATCTTCTTGGTACCAAATGCATAGTTCATACTGATCATTCCGCTATTAAATATTTAATGTTGAAAAAAGATGCTAAACCTAGACTGAAAAGATGGGTTTTACTTCTACAAGAATTTGATTTTCAAATAGTGGATAGAAAAGGAACGGACAACCAAATTGCTGATCATTTATCTAGAATTAAGAATGATGTTATTACTGAAAAAAATATAAATAAGAAATTTCCTGATGAACATTTGTATGTTATTCAAGGATGCCAAACACATTGGTATGCAGATATAGTTAACTATTTAGTTAGCAATATTTTACCTTATGGATTGGATAACAAATTGATTAAGAAATTTAAAAATGATGCTAAATCTTATATTTGGGAAGATCCTCATTTATTTAAATTAGGAAGAGATTTTGTAATTCGTAGATGCGTACCTTATGAAAAAACTTATGCTATTATTAAAAAATATCATGATTCTAAATTTGAAGGACACTTTGGAATAAATAAAACTGCATTTAAATTTTTAAATTCAGGATTTTATTGGCCTACCTTATTTAAAGATGTGAGACATTATGTGAAAACATGTGATCGATGTCAAAGGATGGGAAATATATCCAAGAAAGATGAAATGCCTTTAAACTCGTATATTGGAAGTCGAAATTTTCGATATATGGGGTTTAGACTTTATGGGACCATTTATACCATCATCCGGAAAAATTTATATTTTATTAGCGGTTGATTACGTTTCAAAGTGGATTGAAGTCGTAGCTTTACCTAGTCGTGATTCCAAAAGTGTTTCAAAATTTTTAAAGAAGATGATTTTTTCAAGATTTGGAGTGCCTAAGGTAATTATCACAGATGGTGGAAGTCATTTTAGAAATATAAAAATTCAATCATTATTGGAAAAATTTGGAATCAAACACAGAATTGCAACTGCATATCACCTACAAACAAGTGGAATGGTTGAAGTATCAAACAGAGAAATTAAAAGAATTTTAGAGAAGACTGTTAATCCTAAAAGAACTGATTGGGTTGATAGACTTGATTCTGCATTATGGGCTTATAAAACAGCTTATAAGACACCAATCGGAATGTCACCTTACCGGTTAGTTTATGATAAACATTGTCACTTACCTGTTGAACTTGAACATAAAGCTTATTGGGTGATAAAGGAGTTTAATTTTGATTTGAATACTACAGGAGAAAAACGATTATGACAATTAAATGAGATGGATGAAATAAGAAATAAATCATATGAAAATGCAAGGATTTATAAAGAGAAAATGAAAATATTACATGATAAAAAGATTTCAGGAAAAATATTTGAGCTTGGACAAGAAATATTATTATTTAATACTCGTTTAAGACTTTTTCCTGGAAAATTAAGATCAAAATGGATAGGACCGTATATAATTGAAAAAGTATACAATTATGGAGCTGTGGATATTAAAGATCCCAAAACGGGAAAATTTTTTAAAGTTAATGGATTAAGACTGAAGCCTTATTTGAGAGATATTAAAAAGATTTATAAAGAGGCTTATGAGTTGAGTCTACCTGATTAAAAATTTAATTAGGTCGGGCTGACGATGTTAAACCAAGAGCTTTGTGGGAGGCAACCCATAGTTACTCGTTGTTTTGTGTGTTTTTACATTTTTAATGTAAGGTTATGCCTCGGTCTTATTTAATTTTATATTACTTTTGAAAATTTGATGCTAACAAGTCTTTATCGACTTAAGTCGAAAATTATCTCGAAATATATAAAGCTTAGACATCGGATCACTCTATTTCATATATGAGTAAAAAGGAGATCAAGTTAACCTTCATTATGATTGCTTATAATTTGTGTTACTGATTCTATATTGATCTTACCATTCTAAATTACCTATTTTGGAGAACGAAACTTTGAAATTTGACGTTAGGCGAAACGGAGTCGAACATGGTTCCAGCGCCTAAGCGCCAGATTTGGCGCCTAAGCGCTAGATTTGGCGCCTAAGCACCAGAGTAAACTATGTGTCGATGGGTCCGGCGCATAGGTGCCAGATTTGGCGCCTAAGCTCCACAGTTACTGGATCGTGTCAAAACTGAAAATCTTCAGTTTTTCACATGATTTTCTCTTATAAATTACCCTATCTTCGTCCCCAATCCCTATGCAATCATTATTTCAACCCATACACTCCATTCTTAAGAGATTAGAGAGGATTTTTAAAGAAATGGAGAGGAGAAATCTTGGAGAAGAGGCTAGAGACAAGGTCTCAAAGGATCCTCAACCCTACTTCAATGGTTTCATCGCTGTAAGTTTGGAGAAAATTTCTAGTCGTCTAAATAAGTTTGAAGCATAATTTAAAAGCATTGGAGATCACCTCCATGAGATGTATCATCAAATTGAACATCTGGAATGGCAGGAGAAACTTCAATTTGATCATCTAGCGGCTTATCAAGATGCTCAAGTGGAGATGTATGCGAAGAACAATTGGATCGACAAGAAAACGACTACGGATTTTCTGAGGGCGTTAGCATTCTTTCCAAGTGGGTTGAATAGTTTTCCTTGCCAAGATAATGGGAATTAGATAGTGATGTGGCGAGATTGTGATTTATCTAGTGTGTCGTTTTATCGATTGTACTTGTTTGTGTGTTTGCTTTCATGTTCAATGTGTGTTGTATTTGCTTTTAAATGGGTGTTGTTTGATTGTTGTTAGAAGTTGAATCATGTTATGATACTTATCTGAATTGTATTGAGCCCGAAATTGAAAATCATGAATGGAATTAGAAGAGTTTGATTTAAACTTGTGTTTAATTGGTGGATTTAATTTTTAATTTTTAAAATTTTTGGAAAATATTTTGGAAGATGGAAACTGAAGCAATACTCTTATATGAGTAATTAGAAGTTTAATTTATGAATTTTGGTGGAAAATAAAATTTTTAAAGTGATTTTTTTGGAAAAGCGAGTTTGGCGCCTAGGCACCGAATTCGGCGCCAAAGCGCCGATTTGGCCTGCTTACCCGAAAATCACCATTTAAACCCCCATTAGCCATTTTTGACACCTAAGCTTCATCCCCTTCATCTTTTTCGCGAAAACCCACCTTCTGAATACATTTTGAGGTCAAAACATCAAGATTTTGAGCCCGAAATCACTTGATTTCTTCATCTCAAGGTCAGATCTACACTCTAATCCATTTATTTTTTATTTTCACCATAGTTTTTCCTATTTTTGGCTAAAAACTGAAATTTTGAGAAAAAATTTGATTTTTAATGTTTCTCCATGTATTTTTAAACTCACTTTAAGTTTCTTAAGCTTAAAAAAAGTTTAAATCTTTGATTCCTTATTTATTTGTGTTTTCTTTCACGTTTAGATGACATCGAAATCTAAGCGAGAAAAGGCACGAGCAAATTTTGACAGTAGCAAGTTCGCGACTGAGGCAGCGCATTTTCGATATCACAAATTTGCGACATCCAGAAAATTTATCTCAGAGCGAAGCTTTTACAATCCCGGTGAAATGATCGAGAACACGATCGTTGCGCTCAACTGGCAACGATTTTGTTATTTTACCGTTGTTGTTGTTATTCCAGTCGTGCGTGAATTTTATGCTAACTTTTTGGATGCGGAAGACTACGAAGTCTTCGTCAGAGGTGTTGGAGTAGGATTTACTCCGGAAAGGATCAATGTTTTTTATGGACTGCCACCTACCATCGAGTGCCACTATTCTGGATTATCTCCATCTGAGGGAGATCTTGAGATGATTATTGCTTATTTCACTGACGGCATTGGAGCTTGGAAGATCCGGAATGATAAACGGGTAAATTTTAGATCTTCTAAGTTAAATGGTATTTCAAAGGCATGACATTACTTTATTTCTGCAAGACTTATACCTTCCAACCACCTGAGCGAAGTGACTAGAGATCGAGCTATCTTAAACTACTGCATTCAGGAGAGGAAGTCGATAGATGTCGGCAGTATTATTTATGATTCTGTGGAGTCTACTGCTAGATCCAGTACTTCTGTAGGACTAGGATTCCCATCTCTGATTTATACTTTATGTGTGAACAATGGAGTCACTGCTGATATTTCTGAGGAGAAGCTGAAGTACGCCAAGCCGATTGGACAGGGAGAGTGTTAGTATCTATGATCTTCTTCGTGGGAAGAGATCTACGGCCCTTCTACTTCGCACCTACTCCGGTGTAGGCTTCCACTTCCAGACCTTCTACTTCTACTACTGAGCCACCGTCTAGTTTTTGGGAATCGATGCATGATCAATTTCTGGAGCAGCAGAATGAGTTATTTCTAACCCATTGCAGAGTTGATACTATGGATAAGAAAATTAATCACCTATCTGATTACACTCAGAGGAAGAGTGAGTATGATGCTGAGTATTCAGAGTCTTTAGTTAGATTCTTGAAGGGTGAGCATGATATTCAGTTTCCCATCTGTCTTAGATTTTCATCATATGTAGATCCTAAGGATGTGGAGTTTTCTTTTGGTGATGACGATGACGAGGCTACAGACAGTGATTAGTAGCTTGATTTACTTCTGAGATGTGCTGAGTCTGTTGTTTGTTTAGTTTTTGTTTGCTAGTACTGATTGTTGTTTGATGTTTGCTAGTTTAGATTTGTTTATGAGACTTTGTATGAATTGTTTGATGTTGAGACTGTTTTAGATATTTAGTTGCAGTATGAAATTTGAATGAATTTGTGTTTATTTTTGTTTCAGCCTACTGCTTAGTATTCTAGAATATTTAGTAATGTTATTCTATTTATGTTAGTAATATAGTTATTTAATTCAACTACTGCTATATAAATTTTTTTTTTAAATTTTGAGCCTGCTTACTTTTATATGCTTCATTATTTCTGTAATATTCATAAAAAACATGTGTAGAAGTAAATTATATTTCTTTCTAGAATTTTTTTTACATGTTTATAAGATTCTTTTTTAAATTATACTTTTCTTTCTCTCATACTTTATTTTTTTTATGATATACCAAAACTTAAGTTTGGGGGAAGGGAAAATACATGCAAATTTAAATTTTATTTGTCCTTAATAAACTAATATTTTCTAAAAAAAAATCTTAACATAACATAAGGAATGAAGAATCTATTTAAGATCACTTAAATTTTTGAAATTATAAATAATTTAGTGGACTTAACCAAAATTTTAATAACTTTGATTGATTTTAAGAATATAATTATTTAACTTAAAGAAGAATAAGATTAAGAAATTTTTTTATTCATAATAGAAATAATTGAATTTTAGAAGTATTAAGAAATAAAAAATTATAACTTGAAAAAGAAAAGATTGAAAGTCTTTTTGAAATTCTATTCATGTTATAATAATTAAGTGAAAATGTAAAAGTTTGAAAATATAAGTTAAGGATAGTGAAGTTCAAAATCATTAACAGGCTATCCAGATACAGTAATCCTCACTGTGAAAAAAAAAATAAAGAGGAGAAGCTTGAGGATATGCCTAATCAAAAATTGGCTTCACTTGAATTATCTTATATGAAGAAAACTAGTTACATACTTTACTTAATTTTTATGCATGAATCTTTATTTAGGAAGAACTTTTCATGAAAATCTTTTTCTTGTAAATAATCTATGTGATCTTAAAATAATAAACGTCTATTATTTTCGAAATGAATGAAAAATTTTTGAAGTCTTATGATTTGGTAGTTGAATATTCTTTAAAGTCTTAAAATTAAACTTAGTTAGTGAAATTTGGTTAATGATTTACTAAAGCCTTTATAAGATCAAAAATTACAAGGATTCTTAAATATTTATCTTTCATTCCAAATGTTATACATTTTATATAGTAAAAAGAGTTACTTGAGGACAAGTAACGTTTAAGTTTGGGGGATTTTGATCCATGAAAAAAAATACTCATTTTTATGTCTTGATTTTTATCAAATTTTAAGGATATTATGCTTTAATGAAAGATATTTTTGTATTTTTGGATATAGGTGACGAAAAAATGTCCAAAATGTAAAATTGTCAAAATTATTGGTATGGCGCCTAGGCGTCAGAATCCGGCGCCTAAGCGCCAGGTCGATACGGGATCTGTCAAGATTTTTGACGACTTTTAGACAGTTATTTTGACAGTGTTAGCGGTTATTAGACCTTCTATAAGACTGACAGTTATTCCTGATTTATAGGACATGTGATACAATGTATTTGGACGCTTGGAAACGGTTTTAATCACGAAGAGGTGTGATCCAAAGTGAAGAGGTGCGAAGAACTGGACGCAAAGTCCTGCGCCTATGCGCCAGACACACCTTCTAGAAGATTCATTAAATGTGGACACATTTTGAAGAGGTTCCTTGAGGCAACCCTTGAAGCCTATAAATAGGAGGGTACTCCTTCAGAAAAAAGGGCCCCATATCTGGAGCCCCATATAGAGAGAGAATTAGATAGATACTTTAGGGCCACATTTTACTATCCTTCATAAATTAGTTAGTTATTTTATTTAGAGTTTGTATTGAGAGTTTAAAGAGCTGGTGCTTTTGAAGTTTATTTGCTTTGGAGTCAGAAGAATTCAGAGGTTCAGTAGGAGAAACACTTGAGATAAGTATTGTCGGCATATTTTTAGTTTTGTGTTGTATTTTTGAAAAGAGGTCGCCTACAGAAATTGTCGGCGAATTTTTAATTTAATTTAAATAAATAATTTGAAAAGTAGTATTTGATTTTGAAAATAATTTTTGAATTTGAAAATTTTAAGATATGAAATCAAACTGATCTCACATCCCGAATAGTTTATATAAACGAGCACCGCACCACAAACTGTATATCTATCCCGGAGAACAGACACACTGCTTGATGATGGAGCTCGGTTAAATAAACTAAAAGATTTGTGACATCTGTTTGGTCTAAGAACCAATTCTATAAGCCGACAAGTTCCCCTGCTTAATATAAAGTAATCATGCAGGGTTTATATTACCTGGGTTCTTAAAGTTCCCTATAAGGGCAAGCCCCTATAGTTAATTACATCTTAAATGAAGTAAATCATTTAAGAAAACTCTCGATAATGATCAGTGGTTTTGCTCTCAAGAATTTCAAAGTTTAAGGTTTTCAAAGGATTGGATTTTTGAAATTTCAAAAGGGATTAGCTCAAATTTGGAACAGTTATTTTCAGGAGTCCAATGGAAGAAAAGTAGGAGAAGCTGAGGATCCAAGAAGAATCTTGACAACTTCCCAAACTATCCTATTGTTTGGCTTGAATTTAAGAAAATCCTAATATTATCTGATATTTCAATCTTGCCAATTTTAATTAATTTGGACTTATATTTATATGATAAAATCATACAAGTAGCCTCGAAGATGTGAGGGTTTATGTCGTACCAAAATACTACCTCAGAGTCTTAGGACCGGTTAAGGCTTAATTTACATAACATGATTGTGCAAATGCCTAAAAAAAGGGTTGAGGATTTATGTTGCACTAGACAAACTGCCTCGAAGTCCTATGGCTTGGTTATTTAATTCTAGGAATGTTTAGCTGATGTAGAGTTGTTTTGCTGATGAAGATGGTCGTGCTGCCCACCGTGCTCCAAGCTCCTTATTGTTGCAGAGGTTTAGTTTTAGAAGTCATAAATTAAAGGATGAGAGAAGTGTTTTGGTTTAGAGAAAATCTTAAAATCCAAGTGTTTTTAATGTTTTAATTAAAACAAATCTTAAAGTTGTTTAAACGGAACCGATTAAGATCCCGCGGTTACGTCATCCCAAGCACCGTTATTTTCATTGAATTCACTTAGTCCGGATGAATTTGCTAAACTCAACTGAATGAGTTCCACACTTTCATTTAGACCGTGGGAAATCCCGTTAGCAACACGTGGGTTACATCATCCGAGGTATTCCCGATCATTCAACGAGACGTTTTAATTTAGTTGCAATTGTAGTTTTGTTGTTCTGTTTGTGATTAAATTTTGAGTTGTTTTATATTTTTGAAATATTGTCGCGGTGAATTTTATCTTGCAATGACTTTTAATTTAGTTTTGGTTTCAGTTCAGGGACTATCCTAAAGGTTTTGGTTTTCATGCAACAGTTGTTTATCATGCAAGAAAAGTAAAGTACAGTGCATGTAAGTAATATTGCAATAAAGTAAACTGCAACTAAGTAAAAGCGTACCTGGAGGGTCTTCCCGTCATCCCAAGCTACACTTAAAACACATATTAAGGCATTTAAATATTTCAACAAGTATTTAGGTAAAGCTAAGGGAGAGGTTTTGGTTGTCTACCAAAGTCCTAATCCTATAGCTAGTCATCTCCTATGACGTCTGGGTTCTTGTGTTTTGGTTTAAGGACGATTTTCTTCATCGAAGAAACAATTAAATTCAATTGTTCTTATAAACATCCTATCATATTGAGAAAGTGCTTAAGACGAGTCTTAAACATCTTTTCAATACCTCTAGGATTGTTTTAAGTCCAAGAGAATTTAATTATACAAGTGAATTAATCATCCAGGGGTTTAAGTTTTTTTCTCTTGCACAGTGAACTAGGACTTTTGAATATCCTATAAGTGAAGTAACACTTCACTTGATAACTCATTTAAGAGTTATAATAATAAGAGCTTTAAAAGGGCAAATCAAATTATTAAGTATTTTAATGATTTAAACTTAATGATTTAATTTTAATTTTGACTTGATTATAAAAAAAATCAGTTTAAGTTTGGAATAGTGTTCAAATTATTTTAAATTTAATTCTTAATGATTTAATTTAGGTTTGTTGATAAATGATTTTGATTTAATTTAATTCAATTTAATTTAATTTTTAATTTAATTTAATTTAATTTAATTTAATTTAATTTGATTTAATTTTAATTTAATTTAATTTAACTTGATTTGATTTAATTTTAATTTAATTTAATTTAATTTAACTTAATTTACTTTTAATTTAATTTTAATTTAATTTAATTTAATTTTAATTTAATTTCAATTTAATTTTAATTTAATTTAATTTAAATTTAAATTAATTTTTTTTAATTTAGTTTAATTTAATTTAATTTAATTTAATTTTAAATTTAATTTAATTTAATTTTAGTTTAATTTAAATTTGGATTATTATTTTAATTAAATTTTTTTTAACTAAGAATTAAGTATTATTGAAGTGATTTATTTAGGGATTTTAAATTAAATAATAAATATCCTCTTAAATAATATCCCTACTTTAATAATTCCAATTTCTATTATTTTTCCAAAATTTCAATTAATTAATTAATTAAAGTTTTATTTTAATTATTTTTGAAATGGTTAGTAGGTTTCTACCCTTAATCATTTAAATTTTAATCATCCAAAAATTAGTTTAGGATCAAATATTTTACCCTCCCCTTTGATTAATCCTAAAATTTTAATTTAAGGGTTGAAATTTTTAATTGCTCTTTTTGCCCTTCAAGCTTAATAATTCTATAACTCACTAAATTAAGCTCAAATGAACTTGAAATTTTTATGTAACCTCACTCACATGTCAATTAATATATTAGAGGAGAAAATGTGATTTTTTCTGTATTTAATTTATTTATGTAATTATTTTTTATGGAAAATAGGGGTTTTCAAGGAAAATTTAATAGCATGACTAAGGAAATGTTTCTATCCTTAAGAAAATTATGGGATGTTCCTAATGACTAGAGGACCATTTGGACCAATTTTGGTGATTTTTTGAATTATATTTTATTTATTAGAATTATTTTTAGTTTTGGAGTATTAATTAATTTTAAAATAAAATTAAATTTGAAAAAAAGGATTTTATATTTTTCTTAAATCTCTCTAACCTCAAGGAGTCTATAGAAACAAATTTTATATTTTTCTGATTTTTCTTTGATTTATTAGAATTATTTTAATGAAAAGGTTGGAAAATACATTTTTTTTAAATTAAAAATTACATTAAGCCTTTAAAATTCAATATCTTATCCTAGGGGCTTAAGAAAAATATTTGGTTTGTTCCTAAGTAATTAGAATTCAAAATGTGATATTTTGGTGATTTTTAATATTTTATATGATTTTTATTATTTTTAATTATTAAAATATTAAAATAATGATAAAAATCAACTTTTTTAGAAAATTACAATTTTAATTTTCTAAGTTCCTCTAATATCAGAGAAGCTCCAAAATCATTTTTGTGAATTTTTGAAAAGTATTTTGCGAGTTATGAATTTTTAAAGTTTAATTTTACTTAGGGGGCTTAATCAACCTATTTGGTGGGGCTAATCAAGTCCAATTGGTTTCAAAATTTTATGTAAGTTTCCTCTGACCCTAAAGAGTAATGAAGAATTATTTTCAAGTAATTTGATGTGTGATTAAGACTAATTAATTAAAGATTAATTTTGGGTATTTAGACCAATTAGGGTTGTTCCAAGTGAATTAACTCAAAACTTATTTTTTCTAGGTTCTTTGGTTATAAGAAACACCAACAAATTTTCCTAGAATTTATTTCTCAACATGCTAATTATTGGAATTAAAATACTCAAAACAGTAACATGCAATTGAAAAATCAATAACTTCTCATAGGGATGGCCTCTGACCTTGGAAAATTCAGGGAATGTCCCCAAGTTCAGAGGCTTCAAAAGCCCTATGGTCTCATGCCATGGTGAATTTCTTATATGCATGGAGAATTGAAATAGTGCAGATAGTAAATAAATTATTAAAAATAAAATACTTGATGAAATGAATTGATTTCTTTTCCACATTATTCTCCACTGTTTACTGAGCAAGTGGGTATTTTTATTTTATTTTTAGGATTTTTCTACACAAAGTTATGCATTTTTGAAGTTCTGGGTATTTAATAAATAAGAAAAATCCCTATTTATCTACTTATCCACGCGGCGCCATGCAATCCTCGGCAGCTCTGAAAGCCCACGCGGCGCATTCTTATTCAACGCCTCCATCCGACTCAGTGCTCCAGGGGCCGCGGTTCATGTACCATTGTGCTGTTCTGCTCGATCTCTACCGTCCGCTCGATACACGCTCGATCTGACAGCTCCTGGTCATCGTCTACGACTAGTGTGAACCCGTGACCGTCCATGCTAAAACCCTAAGAACTCACTCGATTCTCAACGAATTTTTGTGTTCTTATGCTCTATTGATTCATCTTGAAGAGACGAACACATCCATACAGTAAACATGCATTGAAATTAAGGCATTTGAAATGGAGAATCTCCGAAGCTCGGGAAGAAGAGAGAGTTCATACCTTTGCTCGGAGAAGTGAAGCTTCGATGCGAGAGTTGTGTCACGTTCGATTGGGTCCGAGCAAGCTCCAGGATGAAGTCCCTTGGCCTCGGTGAATTGCTTAGGTACAAAAGTGACCACAGCCGATCACAAAGCTTGGAGGCTCGGAGCAACCGGGTGGCTCGGAGAGGGGGCTTTCATCGGGAACTTCTCCTCTTGGTCCGGTGAAGGTGTAGGACTAATCAATTTGGAGATTGACTCACCTGTGGTGAGGTGTCACGGTTTTGGGCTTGAATTTCAACTCGGAAATCGAGCTCGCGGAGAGGAAATGGCAGGGGGATTTCAGTGGGGATCAAGTTCTCCCGGTGTGGGGAAGAGTCTGGAATGATTTTGGCAGAGTTTCTGTGTGGTTTGTTTCAGCACCTCTTCCATGGCCGAGAGAGGTGGTGTTTAAATAGAGCTGGCTGGAGGCTCTCCCAGGGGGAGTTAGGGGTTGGGATCAGCTGCTCTGGTGAGGAGAAGAACAGCCCTGGTGGCCATTGGGCATGGGGCAACTCAGCGAAGGAGAATTTCAATGTTGGCTCACATGGGAGCTCTCGGGTGTGGTGTTTTCCGGCGATCCAGGAGGCTGGCCTGCAGGCACGGGTCACCCTCAGGTTCAGGTGAGTCAGGGCAGGGGTTTTGTATATTCAATTGACCAATGTCATGTGTAAAGGGCTTGGATTAAAATGGCATGGGGGAGAGGCCATTTTGGCTTGATTTGGTCCAAGCCATGGTTTTGGGTTAGGTTCACCTCCCCATGACCTGGTTTTAGGCTGGGGGGAATGAGCTAGGTTAACAGGTCAAAGGTGTTGAGGTCCCTTTCTAAGAATATTTAAATTAGATTTGGGTTTAAGGGAGACATGATTAAGGCTAATGACCTTTAGGAATCATGGAAAGAGCCTCCTTCCTTTCCTATCTTGGGTATGGTCATATGTCAACAACTCACATGGCTTGCATGTGGCTCAAGAATGGCTTCATGGCTCACCTTTGGCTTAGGAAAAAGCTTGGTCAATTTCATGAAAAAAGGTTTTAGAAATTTTGGTAATTTAGGGGTGATTTGATGGGATTTGGCATATGGCTTGATTTGGAATTATTTCATTATGGATTTAGAACTTAGGGGATGGTTTTATCAAATGGATGATGATGGAGGATTGTCATGTGGGCTTAAAGATGGATTTTGGGCTTTTTGAAATCATTTTGGATGGGCTTTTTAAAGTGGTTTAAAAAGGTGGGCTTTAGGTTTTAAAATAAGTTCATGGATGAGAATTTTGTAAAAGGTTGGGCCAAATAATTGTTGGGTTTGGTTTAGAGATGTGTCATGAGTAATTTGAAATAAATTTGAGGTGGTTTGGGTTTGAATTGGGTTAGATTTGGGCTTCTTTGGTAAAGGGGCCAATATAGGTCAAATTGGGCTAATTTGGGCCAATGTTGGGCTAGGATTGAAATTGAAGTAAAATTAATGTTGGGAAATGTTTATGGGGGTGCTACAAAGAGTTTTCAACTTTGGTTGGGCTTTAATTTTGGGATTTGGTCCCATTTGGGTTAGGTTTGGGTTTAGGTCAAAAGTGAGAATTTTGGCTTTGGGTTAGATTTGGGTGGAGTTTGGGTTCAAATTTTGGGTAAATAATGTTATTGTTTTGCTTGTGGGGATGCTAGGAAGGTTTTAGAAAATATTTGGGTCAAATTGGAGTTAAATTGGGTTAGTTTGGACTAAGTTTGGGTCATGGGTCCAAATTGGGCTTTAAGGTCAAAAGTGAAATTGGATTCAAATGTCAATCAAATTGGGCTTGGATTTGATCTAGATTGACATTGAGGATATGGAATTAAAGTTTAGAATTGAATTGGACCAAAATTGAGATCAATTGGGGTGATTTGGTTTGACATTGGGTTCATTTGAGTTTAAAATGGGCTAAGTTGGGGGTTTTAGTAAAAGTGGGGTAAATTGACAAAATTGGCCCATGGTGTAGTTGGCCAAAATGAAATTGGGAATATTTGGGATTTTTTGGAATTTTGTGGAAATTTTCTGAATTTTTTGATTTTTGGGTCAAGAGGGGCATTTTGGTAATTTGGAGGGTATTGGGGGTATTTTTAGAAATTTTGGTATTTTTGGTTGGAGATAGTCAATTTGAGTGGGGGAAAATGTTTAGGATTGATTCTGGAGACTTTTGGGTGATTTGAAGATTTTGGAGGATTTGGGCAATTCCAAGGGTTTTTGGTAGGTTTGATGGGTGTAGGGGTCCCGGGGCTCAAAAATTGAAATTTTAAAAAAATGAAGATTGATCAAATTTGAGTGAAATGGAATCACTTTGGTTGAGCCATGAAGTCATATTAAGCCTATGTGAGCCATGAGAGGACTCATTGGAGGCATTCACTATGTTGTTCCTAACCCTCTTAGCCAGGGGCTTAGGGGTTAAGGTCCATCCATATGAATTACCTACATGAGTCAGGGAGTCAAGTTGGGGTAAGGTGTGGTTTTATGATTTGGATTGTGTGTGTGAGAGTGTAGAGTGTGAGTGTAGTGAGTGTGTAAGTTAACCCTCACCAGACTGGGCCACCTGGGGTAGTCCTAAGGCCAGAAGAGTCCCATGGGGAACTCATCCTTTAAACCTTCACATTTGATTTCAACCCTCTAAGTGATTAGGGGTCTACAATCAAGCTTGTGGGGTTTGCAGGGAGTCAAGAAGTGGTTTAAATTTCTAAGGGGTAGGTTCCATTTCTAGTCCTCTAAGATTAGTCAAAGGAAATGCCTAAGGCTAGATCCTAAGTACTAAAGAGAGAAGCAAAAGACCTCATAAAAAATGAGGTCAACAAGTATTTGTAATTTTATTCAAAGTTTCATTATCATGTCCTCAAAGTTTCAATGTGTTCTGAGTAGTTAGTTTACTTTCTCCTTTCAATTATGAAAAGATAAATAAGATAATATAAAATTTGTTGGACAATTAAAAACTAATTATATTTTAAAACATTGTGATGATATTAATACCGGATCTTAATTTACTATTAAATTGGCCATTTAAATTGTTAAAATCTGTTGAAGAGTTTTGATACCTAGAATGAGATGAATAACTTAATTAGTAGATATCACATGAATCCTTGGGTAGTCAAAGGCCTTGTGCGGGTTATTCAAGGTGAAGTGCAAATAAATAGGAAGATATTATATAATGGGCGTAGAATTGATAAGTTTTTAGAGTGACAGACTAAATTCTTTTGATTTGGTTTATAGAGAAGGAAAGGGTCACTAGTAGGGCCGACCATAGCCACCCTTGGACATCTAGTAGTGTGAGTCTAGATTAACCCATTTTACTAACAATACATCCGGACTCGATCTATAAAGTTGCTCGATGTTCTTTACACCTGGATCGAAAGGGTAAAGAATATGAATGCTTCTATTTGACACAATACCATAAATTTATATTCTCCACGAATATTATTATTATCTTAGAAAATCTTGGATTAATTGAAAGGAAGAAAGTTGTTTTCTTATTGTTATTTACATCAATCATTTCATTACTGCTTTATTATTGCATCTAGTAAATTAAAAATATCAAATTTATAACTATAAAAGAAATAATTAAAAATAAAATTAAAATATTTAAAAATCCATAACTCACTCCTCGTGGGATCGATATTGGGGTCTTTGTTTCAAAGCCCTATATTAGATCCTAGTTTTTTGCGTCGTTGCCGGGGATTGAATTTTTAATGCGCATATATTTAGCGTGGGTCCATGTTCAAATGTCGTTATTAAGAAAATGTCATTATTAAGAAAAGAAATATCAAAGTTCTATCCTAAGGGTATTAGATCCTAAAGATTTCGAACTATCCTAAAATTTTGTTTTGTGGTTGATGGTTTAGTTGAGGTTCATCCTCTTGTTTCGAGTTTTAATTGTTCGTCCATGTAAGATAGAGTCAGCACACCCTAATAACATACAAACTAAATCTAGGATGATATCCGCCTTTTTTCTTCAGCAGTTCTGTTAACATAGAATAATTTTGATTTAATTGGTTAGTTTTTATTTTTATTTTAAACAACCCGGTTAAGATGCCCATGCCTTTCTATCAACCTGGATTTTGTCGGGTTCCCTGTTCTACGTAGTTCGAGAGGTGGTCAAACCTACTTGGATCGAAAAATTCCAATCAACAATCATGTGTTACGTTGTCCAAGAGATCTTTGTAGGCTCAGGTTTCTGAGGTTCAAGTTGCGTTTTGTGATTTTATTCATTAGGGTTTATTTTTAAAGTCTTTTTTAGATTTTATGGGTTGAAAATTTTAGGTTAATTAACATTTCTTACTTGATTAATTAATTTTTATTTTTTTTGTCATTTTTTTATTTTTGTTTGGGATGACCCGGTCAAGATCCCATGGTTATGTCGTCCCGGGATCATTAAAGCTTGCAACTTGATTAGTCAAAAGTGATTGGAAGGTATTTTGTTAGCAGTCGGGGTTGCCTCTTCCAAAATACCTTCTCAAACCTCGTTATATTTTGTGGTTCAAGTTTAAGTTTTAATGTCTTTTAGGGTGAATTTAATTCATTTCATTTAGGTTGGTTTGGTAATTTAACCCAAATTATCCCCGACTGAGGCTAAGTATGCTTTTGTTCTCAAATAAGAAGTCAACCCCTGCTTAACCTCCAGTCCTCCATATTTAGGTTGATTTTATATTAATTCAAGTTGGATTGAACTGGTCTAAATAAAAATGAGTCTCTAGATAATCCGAGTTAATCTGAGTTAGGTTGGTTGTCCCTTGGATCATCTTTAAATTTGTTTCGATCGACCAAAGTTTAATAGGATTGACCTAGGTTAACGTAGTTTGATTGGGGTTAAACTTGTCAATTGGTTTAAATTGACTAAAGGTAAGCCAAGCTAAACCAAGCGGGGTTAACTTGGGAGAAAACCGGGTTGAACTGGACTGATCCAAGTTGAACTCCCTTGGTTGAATCAAGTTTAAGTTAAATTAGACTTAGGTGAAGTCCAAGTTAATTTAGACTTGAATTGTCTTTTTAAGTCTAAGTTGGGTTATACTTAAATTAATCCTTGATTAAACTAGGGTTGAGACTTAAGTCAAGCTTAAAGTTGAGTTCTAAGGTTGGGTTAATCGGAGTTTAATATGTTTGACCCAAAAATTTGACTTGAGTTAACCTGAGTTAGTTTAGGTTAGCCAGAAAAGTTGAGTTGAGTTTGGTTAACCTGAGTTAGGTTGGGTTGAATCGAAAATTTAGTTGAATTGGGTTAATCCGAATTCGGTTAGGTAGACCCAGTAGCTCAATTGAATTGGGTTAACCCGAGTTAGGTCTGGTTGACCTGGTAACTTAGTTGGACTGGGTTCACCTGAGTTCAATCGGGTTGAGCTGGTGGTATAGTTAGATTGGGTTCATCAGAGTTAGGTCGGGTTGACCTAGAGATTTAGTTGAATTGGGTTAGCCCGAGTTATATCGGGTTGACTCGATCGTTTACTTGGATTGGGTTAACTCGAGTTAGGTTGGGTTGACCCGGTGGTATAGTTGGATTGGGTTCACTTGAGTTAGGTCGGGTTGACCCAGAGATTTAGCTGAATTGTTTTAACTTAGGTTAGGTCGGGTTGACCTGGAGATTTAGTTGACATGGGTTAACCTAAGTTAGGTCGGGTTAACCTGAAGATTCAGTTGGATTAGGTCTAAGTTAAGTTAAACCCAGTTGGACTTAAGTTAAACTAAGTCTAGGTTAGGTTTGACTTAGATTAGGTCTTGGTTGGACTAGACCTAGTGAGAGTTCATGCTACTCTAAGTTTGAGTTATGTTTACACTTAGGATGATAAATACTTAGATTTAGTGTTGATTAGACCTAAGAATGATCCCAGGTGATTTTAGGTCTAAGTTGAGTTAGACCTAAGGAGATTTGTATTGTGTTCTTGGTCAAGATTGATTTAGACCTAAGTTGAGCTCAGCCTTAATTGGGTTAGGCTTAGGCTAGATCTAGGTTAGGCTAGACCTAGAGGGAGTATGAGTTGAGATTAGGTCAAGTTAGACCTAAAGGTTGGAGTTAGGTCATGTTTGGATTAGGCTTAAAGACACTAGGCTAGATCTAAGTTAATTTAATCCTAGGGTTAGGTCTAACTTGAGTTAGACCTATCAAGATGATTGATGTTTTGGCCTAATGTGGGTTAGACCCAAAAGTGTTAGGCCAATGTTTAGGTTTATGTCTAGTGTTGACTAGACCCAGAGTTTAGATTAGTTCTAAGTTGATTAGACCTAAAGGGTTGGGTTAGGTCTTATTTAGATTAGGCCTAAGCGATGGGTTAAGTCTAAGTTAGTTAGACTTAAAGTTTAGGTTAAGTCTAATTTGGATTTACTTAGGATTACGGTTAGATTAGTTCTAAGTTGATTAGACCTAAAGGATAATGTAAGGCCTAAAAGTGTAACTAAGTTTAAGTTTTAGGTTAGTCCTATGGTTTAGGTTAGGTCTAATATGAGTTAGACCTAAAAAGTTGAGTTAGGTCTAATTTAGGTTAGACCTAGGGCTTAGGTCATGTTTGGCACTAGGTTAGCTTAGACCCAAGAAGATTTAGGTTGGTTAGGTTTAGTTCAAACTAGACCTAAATGGAATTCAATTTGAACAACTCAAGTTAGGTTAGACTTAGGTTAGGTCTAGTTTGGGTCAGACCAAGGAGGTTTAAATTAAAATAAATCTAGATTATGCAGACTCAGATTAGGCTTGGGGTTAGGTTTGACCTAAGGTTCAAGTTAGGTCCAATTTGGGTTGGACCTAGGGTTTGTGATTTATGTCTAATTTGGGTTAGACCTAAAGAGATTTAAGGGTTAAACAAATTCCAATTCAGGTTAGACCTAGTAAAGTTCAAAATTATGATAAGTCTAAAGTGTTTAGACTTAGAAATGGATTATAGGTCTAATTTGGATTAGGCCTAAAGATTAGGGTTAATTCTAAGTTAGGTTAGACTTAGTTAGGTTGAGTCCAATTATGAAGCTAATGGGCTAATCTTGAATTAGGTTAAGCCTAAACCAAAAATTGGTTCAAATTGTGCTAAACCTAAATCATTAAGGGCAACCTTATGGTTAAAGAGATCACCATGTTGTTGATCCCCTAACAACAAGGGCCTAGAGTTGGTTGAATGTTTGAAACCAAATTTGGGAACAATTTAGGCTATAGTGCAAGTTTTTAATTTTTGCAATTTTACCCCCTAAGTTCTTTATTTTCATTTTAAATTTTTCAAATGTGGAAATTAACATTTTAGGGATCAATTTTATACTTATGAATTTTCTTATTAATCTCCATTTTTATTTTGCATTTTCTGATTTTTTTAATAATTATTTTTTAAAATTAATTAAAAATTTGGTGGGAAATTGGTCATTTCAATTTTAGGGAAGGCCCCTGACCTTGGAAAAAAATAGGAATTGTTCCCAAGGGTAGACGGAATACTCCCTAAAGTTTTCATATTTTTTGGGATTATATTTAATTTTTAATAATTAAAATACCCTATAGAGTATTTATTTAACTAAAAATTAAATATAATTTAATTATTTCCTTTTTTATTTTCCACTTTGTTCACTGAGTTTAGAGGTATTTTTGTTTTATTTTGTAATTTTTCAACAAATTTATCAATTTCTTAAGTTTTATTTAATTTCCTGGATTTATTTAATTCAAAAAATCAGATTTTCCTAATTATTCACGCGGCACTGCGTCATCCCTCGTACGCTCTGAAATCGATGCGTTCGCTTTTGGTTGGTTGTGCTTTCCATACGGGCACCACGTTGTCCCGAGGAACACCCCCTTATTTCGCATGATCGCATCATTTGACCCAATCACAGCCATCTGTTTCTAATACGTGGAAACAGATGGCATTTGTTCATCGTCCCTACGTGACAATGAACTGAGAACCATCCATGACCAACCCTTAAGATCTCTCTCGATTCTTAAACAAATCACCCAGGGTTTGTTCCTGTAGCTTCATCTAAGCTAGATGAACATATCTACATTGTTCAATGAGCATGGCGTATTCATTTCTTTTCACAGAAGACCAAGCTCGAGGCTATTTTTAGGGATTTTGATCCATACCTTATCCCAAGAGGTGTGGCCTCGATTGGGCTTGATAGTGAGCTTCACCTTGGGATTTTAAATTGAAATTGGCCTAGCTATAAGCTAGACCAAATGGTGGTTTGGTTTGGTGTTGGAATGGGTTAGAGGGCTTGGGAAGCCTCAATTTTGATTGAGGGAGAGTCATGGACTCCTAGGAAGCTTTTGAGAGGTTTAAATTAGAGTTTTGGAAGGGTTTATCGAGGTAAAAAATTGTCTTGGATTACGGCAAGGAAATTAGGGTTTTCCAATGGTGTTGGTGGCCTGAGGGCATGAGGAATTAACTGCCTAGATCAAGAGGGAAATTTTCTCTGTTGAGAGGCAGAGATTTGGGAGGCTAGATATTGAGTTTGGTGGTGTTCAAATGCTATTGGGTTCCTTCCTTAAGTAGCCATGAGAGGCCATGGGAGAGCTTTGAGATGATTGGAAGAGCTTGGGCATCTCCTTAGAGAGTTTCAGGGGAATTCTAGAGGATTTGTTAGCAATGGAGGTAGACTCTTCAAGTTTCCATGGTGTGTTGACAATTGATGAGCATGGATATGGGGGAAGCATTAGAGAAGAATCTAGGCTGATTGGAGGCTTCTTAGGTGGATAGTACTGGTCAGAGCTGATTGGGTTTGACTCATCAATGCTAGGTCTAAGGTGACTTGGGCTAGGTGGCATGTATAGTGACATGTGTCCCCTCCCCCATGATGGGCCATGATGAATAGTTCCAAGCCACCAATTAAGAATGGATTTAGGCTGAATTAGCTTGGTGTATCACCCATTTGTCTTGCTAGGTGGGTATTAGGTCATGGGTGACCTAATAGGAATGGGCCATGGGTTGGATTTTCCCTTAGGGTTGGACCTAGGCTAATCAGATTGGGTCTTCTTCTTAGCCTATGCCCTAAGGAGATTTGAATATCCTTTTAATTAATCAATCAATTAATTAATTAAAAGTATTATATGGGTTGACCCAATAGCGTAAATTGGGTCCACCACATGGTTTGGTGTCATGACAATGTGAGGTGAGGTTCAATTGGATAAGATTGTGGTCAATTGGTCAAAATTTGACTAAATTAAGGTTAAGCCTAATTAGTTTTGACCGTCCTAAGGTGCCATCAAATTTTGGGTTCAAAAGGTTACATTAGGGTTTAAGGTGAATTTTAGGTTTTGGTGGGGTTAGGGAGGCCTTTGGTGAGGCTAGGGATCCATTTAGGTAGACCCCTCTCCCAAGATGGATTTCAAGATCAAAATGGTTCCTACGGTCCATAGGCAAATCCTTAGGCTTTTGGGTTGATTTGGGTGACTTAGGTCATGTCTAGCCCATGTTGGTCAATTTGAGTTTCTCACCTAGTCAAAACCCTAAACCCACTCAACCAAGGGTTGGGGGCTTGGGTTTGCACTGGTGGGGCCCAAGGAAGCACAACTCTAATTTAGGGTCATGTGCAGCTAGATGGGGTGAATCCTCACATAAGTGAGGTCAATAGATCATTAACAGTGATCAAGAGAAAATTAATGAAAGAATGATACTTAAACAAAAAAAATATCAACAAGAGAATGTGAATGAAAAAATGTTCCTTCAAAACAATTTCTTCAGTTTATTCAAAGGGCATTATGCATAAATGGTATATCCCTATTAAATTAACTATTAATAGAGAATATATTTTACCAAATTTAATAGTACTTATTGATAGTGGCGCTGACATGAATTGCATTCAAGAATGACTTATTCCTTCTAAATATTTTGAAAAAATTGCTCAATGGTTAGCCTTTGCTAGTGGTGGGTGAATGCATATTAAGTATAAACTTTTAAATGCTGCTATTTGTAAATCAGATATTTGTATTTCTACTTCATTTTTACTTGTAAAAATTTTCACCCAACACATCATATTGGGTGCTCTTTTTTGGTTGCAAATAACGCCCATTCAAACAAATGATTAAAATAACATTAGTTGCACTATTTTTTAAAATAAAATATTACAATCGATTTCATTATTGATCCTCAAGAAGTATTTATTAGTGAAAAAAAACATTTTAAAATAAATCTCTACATACTAATTATTTAAAAGAAGGTTTGGTGCATTTTTTTTCTTTCCTGTTCTCTTTTTCTTGAAAATAATCCTATTTTTTTTTTCTTTTGAGAGCGAGCAATTCTAAAAACATCACAAGCAAATTGTTAATAGAATTCTTCTAATTGATTTCTCTCCACGAGTCTTTCTCTTTTTAGCAAATTATTAAGTTTAATATCAGCATAAAGCTTAAGAATACTTTTAGCACATATACTTATAAGATTTTCATTGGTAAAGATATCATTTGGAATATCACTGGTTTGTGATTTTCAAAGGTTTTTTTTTACCTTCTCTCTAAACATATTAGGTAATCATTCGATATTTTTTTTATTTCCAATGAACCAAATTGACATAGAATACTCTAGCTAAGAAGATATCTTTATACCATCTAAAGTGAGTGAGTTATAGTTTTCTTAACTTTTTGGAGAATAGATATGGTTCTTTCTCCTAAGCCAGATATATTTTTTGTGAAATATTCAAAAACTACAGTTATTAAAATGAAAATTGCTTCTTCATTTGGCTTTGGGGAATCTTTTATGTTTTTTCGCTTAGACTATCTTCTTTTTTATTATTAGTCAAAATCATCCTTCTAGTGTTCCTGTGAATCCACTATCAATCATTCTGACTATTAGAGGTGAGGCGTATCTCCAAGCTTGTTTCATAGTAGCATAGGCCATCATTTTGGTGAATTTCTTCACAAATTTGTGATCATTAAAGATAACTATCATCATACGTCATTTGATGTCCAATGGAAGTTTCACAAAAGTTACATTCATAGGAGGATAACGACTATAATAATATTTTTAAGAGGCTTTTCTTGGATGATTAATTTATTAATTTTAAAAGAATAATTAGTCTAAAGATTTTTAAATGCATCAGCTAAATCATCTACCTTATCATCAATGAGATAATCTTCAGTGGACGAATTTTCTTATTTTTCTTTCATAGTTGTTAGAGATATTTATTCTTATTTAGAAAGGTGATTTTCTACATACTTATTACTTGGTTCTATATTTAGGTCAAGTTTTGGTGGAGGTTCAATGTTAGGATGCCTAATTATAAGGAGGGTAGATTTTCTTTTTCTAAAGTTATTTTATGTGTAGGAACTTGCCTTTTAGGCTCCTCAGGTTTTTTCAGAAGCTGATCTAATTTATTTTCGATTTGAAATAAATATTCAACAATTGTTTGTAAATTACTATTATTAAAATTTAATTGTTTTACTACATACTAAATCCTTTGTCAGATTTATCATTGCTAATATGAACTGTCAATAGAGAATGTGGTGACTCAGTTATCTCTTCTTATTTGTATTGTCTTTTTTAACTAATCATAGTGAGTTGAGCTTGATTCGTATAGTGCTGAGTCAACCAAGAGATGAATGGAATGACTCATTTTCCTTGCTTATTTCTTTATGCATGTCAATTAAATATATCTCACATATTTCAAGATAAATTCTTCAGTGGTATTCTTTCGTAACACTGCCTAAAATTCAAATCGAGGTTGATGATATTCTCCAATGAGAATAACTCTCACATTATTTCCTGGAACAAAATTCATTAAAAATTAAAACTCAGGTGTAGGAGTGAAAGAATGATTTTCTCTCACTTGATGGAAAATTTGATTTCTATTCAGCTGAAGAGTTTCTACTGGTGCTTCTTCATGGGTTGAAGATGAATCAACAGAAGTTTTAGATGGGATCAATATTCTATAAATAGTTATTGATCTTCTAGGATTAAATCTTACTTCAACATTTACATCAGATGTTTGGATATCTGATCAATGTTTTGATTTATAATCAGTTTTGGAGTCAAGGCTGATTGAATAGTTCATGACTAAGGGAATATTACCTTATTTTATCTAATAGCTATATTAGCGGCAATATGGCAGGCTAATAGGTTGGTTTTAATTTAGGTGGTTCTTTTAATTGATTTAACCACCTTTTTAATATTCGGGTATAAAAGATTTAAAATTTGAAAGCAAATTCTAAACATCAAAGCTGATCCTGGGAGGAAATCATAAGTAGAAGTCCATCAAAGATAAACAAAATTAGGAAAGGTGTTGAAATTGACTGGCCAGTGGCACATATTGGTTTCAATGACACCCATGTAAGACTGGGCCTAGTTGAGGCTTCTACCATCTCTCAAGCAAGCAAGTATTGTTGCATCTAAACCATTTAAGGAGAGTGGTTTGAATGCAATTTGAATGAGAAGAAATATGGATATATCTGAATTCTCACAAATATCTATGCAGGTCTTCTTCTATTAATAGATAGAGTGTTTTATTAATTTGTTGGTTTTGCAATGAGTCAGGTTGGTTTTTTATTGCCTGCTCAATAAGTAAGCCTTTATTGTTTAAAAATTTATAGCAAACTGACATTTTTGTTATCTAACGATGATTAAATACTACAACTGTAAGCACTATTCGTCTTTTTTTTTCTTTTGTAGAGATCCAAGAATTTGTTAGGAGAAAATTCTTTGAGTGAGGATTTGTTGACGGTTTTAAATTTAGGGTGATTTACATAGATACTACTTATTTCTTATGCACTTACATATCTAACACCTAAACTTCAATACACACACACACAGACATACATATAGATACATGCATATATAGAGATGCATGCATGACATACATCCATACATCCATGCATCCATTCATCCATCCATCCATGCATGCATCCATCCATGCATAATGATAATGTAAACACATAGGTGTTAGATATATAAATAAAAAGGAAATAAGTTGTATTTATGTAAACTTTCCATAAACATATTTTAAATTTGAGAATTTCTTAGAGAAATTATAGAGATATAAGTCATAAAAGATTAAGACTTGGAAAACAAAGAGGATATTTGTCCTAAGCGTCCCAAAAGGAAAATATTCGTAGACTCTTAATTCCTAATAACTCAGTAAATATTCAATGACTATATATCAAACATTAATTATTTGCGAACTATTATGACCTATAATAATCTATCCATTAAATTACTACCCCAACAGATTGATGAAATATGTATGAGAATTAGGGGGGTGAATTAAAAGCTTATAATCAAAGGCAAATGGTAGCATAATAGTATAGATTATTTTTTTTGTTGAGATAAGGTTAAGGGTATACTAGTCTACTTTTCTTTTTAACTATATTTGATGAAGCTCCTCAAGATAATAACCAAGAGAAATCTTAACACCGAGATTGTCATAACTGGCGAAGAGCTTGAACTTAAGTTATGATCAGGCTCGAGTCAGGACTCCAATGATTTGAAATTTGTAAGATTTCAACAATGAATATGAAATTGGGAGTTAATTTAATGAGATGCACTCATAGAAATATTTAACAATAAAATTATGGGCTTTTTTATACAAAAATTTTACGATATTGAGTTGTGTTATCGATCTATCTGACAAATGCTAAGATTATTGATTATTAAATTAGAAATCTTATGATTTATATTAGTAAGAAATTTGAAATGAGTTTAATGGGAGAACTCTCCTACTTTCTTGGATTATGATTAAAATAAAAGGATTATATCTCAATCATAAACAAAACTTTTGATATTTTGTAAGAACATCAAACATAGATTATTTTTCGATATTTTGTAGTTATTATGCCTATATCTTGTCAACTCTTTGAAAATCTCATTGTTGTGAGAATTAGGGTGAAATTCATTTATGATTAGGATCCAAACAACCAAGTAATGTTTATCATGGTAGGCAATTTGTAGTATTACATAAGAGAATTAATCTTGTTGAGATAATGTTGAGGTTATAGGGTTTAGTGTTTAAGGTTTAGGTTGACGTTAGAAGCTCTTTAGGTTCTATTAAGGGTCCGTTTGGGGCGGATTAAAATCGCTGGCAACGTTTTCAAAACGCTGCCGTTCCGTTTGATAATGCATCGCTGATGTGTTTCGCAAAACGTCGTTTTCAATTGTTAATAAACGCGGTCGCATGAATGACCCTGTAGCCCGCGTTCATTCGCTCGTGCTTTACCATCTCCTCTGCCCTCGACCCGAGCCTTAGAATCGATCTCCCTCGCTCTCGCCTTCCCCACGTCAATAGCGTTTCACATTCATCTTCTGAGTAGGAAACTACACCCCTTCTTCACATCTCTTCCGATAATTGCCAGATAAGAACTGCATCGTCTCCCACATCTCCCCTTCAGTCTGCTTCTACTTGAACTCAGATTACATGCTTGTCCATTTATCACATATATATGCCCAAATTCCTGAAATGTCTGGTGCTTTTACCTTGCAAAATGAGGCACTTAACATTATAGTGGAATTGTTATTCAAAAAAATTTTAGCTAGAATGATATTTCTTGCTTGGAACTTATGCATGCCTTAGCAGTTGTGGATACTCAGAAAATGCCTCAACTGTGAACGCATAAAATGCTTTGATTATGGAAGTTAGGTAACAAATATTTGTTGGATATGAGAGAAAAAAGGAGAAGTATAAATAATTGGGTGTTACGAATGTAAATAATAGAGTTTGGGTGTTAGATATGTAAATACAAAAGAATTGTGGTGTAAACAAGCTAGTAGCTATTACATGTAATTTTATCATACTTTTTTAAAATTAATATTATTATACTTTTAAATCTAATTTTAATAGGTTTCTTCTTTTTTCTTTAGGAATCTTGATACTCACTCTTAAGTGAGGTGAAAGTATTTTTTTTGCACTGTTATGTAGTGGTTTTTTTACTTTTAAACTATCAAATACGTAGCTATTATATTTTTTTTGCAAACAACACTACTGTAAGGAAACAAAATTGTCATTTATCCAGAAACAGCTGTAGATAAGTTGTTTCACAAACACACAAACCAAACATTCATCCAGCTAATTCGGATAAGCTGCTGAACAACAACTTATCTTGATCAGCTACTTATCAGCAGATTATCGATAAGATGCAGCTGCATCAAACAGACCCTAAATCTAATAAAGCTTTTTAAGATGATAACGATTAGAAATCATTAGATTGAAGTGTCAAAATTGGTTAGGCTGATAAACATGAGAAATGAATATATATGAGTTAAGAATCCAATACTATCAAATAGTGTGATTTCAACAATGAATGTGGAAGTGGATCTTGAATTAATGAAATGCGGTCATAGAGATTTTCAAAATTATATATGTACTTCTTCAAATACTTACCACACATTTATATATATATATATATAAATCAATCTACTGAGTACAAAGAATGTCCATAAATAAATTGGGAATCCTATAATCCTATATTACTAAAATTTATTACTACGTGTCAAAACTATCTGTGGTGATGGGAAAAAATTTGGGTATGTAAAGCGTACGCAGCGCTGCGTACGTAAAGCCAGGTTACAAGGAGGTTATAGCAGGTTACAAGAATGGTATTTTCGTGTTTTACCTCAGTATAGCATGCTTGTGACGTGCCCGTAACCTTCGTGTAACCTCTTTATATTCCCTATAACCTCCGTATAACCTTCTTATATTTGGAGGTTACAGATAGGTTACAAGAAGGTTACAAGGAGATTATACATAAGTGGCGGCCTCTCATTAGTTGACGTACGCAGCTCGCAGCTCTGGATACGCTTTACGTACCCAAATTTTTTCCCTGGTGATGAACATGTAACTTAAATAAGTTCAAGAGAGGGATCTAATAATATCAAATTTATTTCTTCTCAGCAAGAAAGTTCCATTAAAAGGTACCTTATAAGATAACCTGATGTAGTTCTATAGATGAAGCATACAAAAATGGTGTAACCATATAAGATAACCTGATTATATCAAATTTATCAGATTAAGATAAACATGAAAATTAAATAAATACATTATGTATTTACATACATATCTCTCAATTCCTTTGTATTTACATATCTAACACCTAAACTTTACTCATTACATATATGACATCTTATTTATGCATGAAAGGGTGTCGCCCACTTTTTAATAGTTAAAATAGTGTAATTTTGATGTGATGTGAAATATTTGGGAGGTATAAATGTAAAAAATAAAATAAAATTGAGGTGTTAGATATGTAAATACATAAGAATTGGGTGGTATGTATGTAAAGGAGCCAAAAATAAAAAATCTTCATATTTTCACATAATATAATGCCTTATACCATAACTAACATCATATGAAATCAAAATAAGACTTAATCACCAGCCCCACTGTTTAGTATTCAAGTCAAGATAACTGCATTACTGTCACACATAATATCAGACTCCAAACCTCTCTAATGCCACTTCCCTCAGAAGATTCAAACAAAACCATATAAATCAATCCAAACTACCAATTCTGCAACATGAATTCCTTCAAAAAGGCCAGCAGAAACACAACAAAACCATCTAACTCCACCAGCCAATTTGCAAACTTGAATTGAGAGATGGTAAAATCAATCAGTTTGGGTTCAATCAAGTTTAAAATTAGCTTAGTTCAGCTCTGCAACTCATGAAAGAGGACTATAACGCAGATGCTGCTCATAATAGCTTATCAAAAGCAATGGATTACTGAGCTTCAATTCCTTGTTATCCACAAGAACTTCCTGTCCATCAGACCTCAATGCACTAAAAATAATGGAAACTTGCTGAACATTATCAGTAACAGAAGCATGGTAACGCACAGCCTTCAGAATCTTGATAATGGTGAGTGGATTCATTGAATCATCAAGTTTTTTTGTCTTGTTTCCAATCTCTTCCTCATTCTCGTTCGAATCAGCGCCTTCATTCCCCAGCTTTTCTCCTGCAATAACTACATTATGAGCTTCATCCTGTTGATAATGAACAGAATTCTGCTTGAACCTTCTCACAGAACCAGACTTCCTCTTCTTTGATCCGACAGGATGAGAAAACTCAACTTTTGAGGCCCCATCCTCCATGGATCCTTCTTCCTCCAAAGCAAGCCCATTGAGCTGGATTGAAATATGCCCTGCCTCCTTATCACTCTCTTTCTTCTTCTCATCAGCTTCATGAGATCCATTTGCTTTAACCTCTTCAACTATCTGCTTCTCTTCTCTAAGCTCATTCTCAATAGAAGGAGAAGCCTCTTCGTTCCTTAAAGAACGCGGTTTCCTCTTGATAAACGTATTATTCAGTCCACTGTGCTTCCTTTTTCTCTTTCGGCCTCGAGATCGTGATCTCCCCTCAAAGACCTCAATGAAATCCGCACAAGACTTGAGATTCTCGATTGGCTCCCATGTATTAGCAGTTTCCGGCCATCCACGCCTTCAAAATTGAATTTTTTTTCACAGATTTTAGCTTTCAGAACGAAACCCTAGAAAAGGGTGCATAAGAAGGGGGAAGAGTAAGCCTACCATTTGATGAGATATTGGACTTCGCCCTTTCGCATACGCTTCTTGCGAATATCTTCGATCTCGTAAAAACCTTCTTCGAGCTTCGGAGGCTCACCTTCCCGAGGACCTTCGTGTTGTTGATCTTGCTCTGAAACCCCTTCATCATCGGCGATTTCTTCTTCGTCCTCCTCATCTTCTTCCACCACTTCTTCTTCTACTACTACTTCTTCTTCTTCCAAAGTTGCTGCTTTTTCTTCAAGAGTGGCCCCTTGTGGTTCGCAGGAGAGAACGGCATCGTCGCCGCCGGCCGCCATTTGTTCGTCGGAGGGCGGCGGAGTATCGAATTTCTTGCGGCCGCCTTTCATTGTTCGGGGAGGAGCTTCGCTTATGACGGAGTGAATTTTACTGTCTTATGGGTCAGCTGTATGACTTAATTCCTAAAAATATCATATTAAAATTCAATTTTAAAAAATTTATGAATAAAAAATAGGAATATTTACATTCATGCCCCCCCAATTCCTTTTGAGTAAAATATTATTTTAGTTAAATTGGTTTAAGAAAAATTATTTTAATTAAATAATTTAAGAAGTTGGTATAATTGTAATTTATTAAATAATATATAATATGATAGAGACTTTTGGTACATACATGAACTATTGATCTCAGTTTATGAAGAGTGGTATTATACTTTTTAAATGGTGTTAATTAGTTTATATAGTTTTCAAAGTTAGATATATATAGACAGATATGTATATATAGATGGTTTTCAAATTTAGATATATATATATACACACCCACACACATAGATGGATAGATATCTATATATATATATACAATGATGGATAGATATATATAGATATATATAGATGGATAGATATACATAGATTTACATATATAGATATACAACATAGATGGATAAATATATATAGATTTACATAGATAGATAGATATAATGATAGATATACATAGATTTACACACACACACACACACACACATACACGTAGGTATAGATAGACATACTTATACATAGATATATGTATACATAGACATATACATACATATACATGCGTACACATATATATGTATCTACACTTGTATACATACACATACATATACATGTATATAAATACATATACATACATATACATATACATGTACATATATATGTATATGTATATGTATATGTATATATATGTATATATATGTGTGTGTGTGTGCCGCATTCATTGTTCAGTTGGTGGCGGGGTTACTATAAGTCCCCTCTGGTGAGGGTTAGATCCCCGCCGTGCTGCTTGGGGGGTCAAATTATAAATACATGATGTCAAACCCCCATCATAGAGCTTTAGTGTATAAGAAAATCGATAAGTGGGTCCCCCGCGTCTCGTGCCTGTTATTTGACCCCCCCGGACACCACAATAGGGATTTAACCATCGTCAGAGAGGACTTACAGTGACTCTACCACCAACTAGACAAGGAATGCGGCACATATACATATATATATATATATATATATATATATATATATATATATATATATATATATATATATATATATATATATACATATATATACATATATATACACACACATATATATATATATATATATAAAGGTGCCGTACTGCCACTCAAAAGTTTATTAACATATACATATATATATATATATATATATATATATATATATATATATATATATATATATATATATATATTTATTCATTTATTTATTTATTCATTTATTTATTTATTTAGAGAGAGAGAGAGAGGTGTCGTCAGCCGTGATGCTGCCACTCAAAAGTTTAAAATAACTACTACTAAAACCTTCAAAAGATTTTCTCGAAATCAAAAGTTGGCATTTTCGCACACTGTAATTATTCAAGACTTGATTTGTTTCATGTAATATCTCCAAAAGAAACTCTGCACAATTTCCAAATCTCTATACCAAAAGGAACTAGTACTGAAGAAACTAACCTGGTATCATGAAAGCAGTAATGAGAGATCAACAGTCCAAACAGGCTCCACAGTACCAAGGGCAGCTTCAAGGCACAAATTATGAAAGCAGTGGGGAGATTCCTGAAAAATTCTTAGGGATGAATGCTAGATCCAGTCTGCATAGTTGGCACATTGTTCCAACTGGTCTCATGCCACTATCATAATAATTATCTGCGTCAGCTCTGACGTTGCCAATTATAACCCTTTCCAAAAAGGCTTGTAGAGACCTTTCACGGATTAATTTAGAGGCAACCTAATTTGACATCTATTATCTATATATATATGTATATATATTTATGTACATGCATGCATATATGTATGTATGTACATGCATGTATCAATATATATATGTACATGCATGCATGTATGTATGTATGTATATACATATATATACTTGCATACATATACATACATACATACATATATATGTATATATATATATATATATATATATATATATATATATATATATATATATATATATATATATACATATATATACATATAGGTACATATACATATACATATAGGTACATATACATACATATATACATATAAATACATACATATACATACATATACATACATAAATATACATATATATATACATGTATGTATGTATGTATTTTTTTTAAAAGATTGATTGACAGGCGTAATCTTCAATCAACTTTTAAGCGCTAACTCCCGTCATGTCTGGAAGCCAATGCAGTGTACAAATTTATTCGAGTATCACATGTCTTAAGGTGAGAACTACAACAACAGGGGATACGAACTCGGGAATTGAGGGTACTTAAAACTAACGAAGCGATTGCTCTACCAATAGGCCATGGAGCGCACACAAATATATATATATATATATAGATATATATATATATATATATATATATATATATATATATATATATGTATGTATGTATGTATGTATGTATGTATGTATGTATGTATATTAAAAAAAAAGATTGATCGACAGTCGGAGACCGCCGATCAACCCCTATATGTTGAATTGACTGAAGAACGGACTCCCCTTTCAGTGCGGTGTGTTATTCGAATCCTCCCGTCATGGGTGGGATTCGAACCTCTGACCCGAGGGACTTACACCAAAGGCTGCAACCAATGAGCCAAGGCTTTCACACACACACACATACATGTAATTATGTATATATGTTTGTATGTATGTCTATAGGGAGTTGTAGTGCACACATATATGTATCATAAAAGGGGAAGCACGTAATGATATTTAACATTTTGCTTGCAGGTGTCATTTAGCTCCCCGATGAAAGACACAACTTTTTATACATTGCATGTTTATTGGTTTTTCCACTAACATTATTTTCATGCAGATCGAGACTTTACTTTCTCTTTCAAATGTATTTGATAGCGTCCCCAGGCTGAGTATGTATCGAAAATAAAGTACAAGCTTGGGTTTCAAAGAGGACGATGCATCGAACAACGCGGTGGGGACCAGGTGCGGTAGCTCGCGTCCCGTTTCTTAAGTCTGAATTCTATATTTTTGTATATATCTAGGAGCGGGCATGTATATGCGGAGTCCGACCACCTTTTCTACTTTTCTTGGGATATGTTGCCGACCCAGCGGTATTAGCTTCTTTTATATTTTGGAGTGCTTTTACTTTTCGTTGCGTGTTTGCATGCTTGGACTGTTTTTATTGTTTCTTTTTGGTTTATCCAAGATATTACAAAATTATAATTTTGGTTCTCTAGGACCTTAAAATTGTAAAATTTTCTATATAAAATTCATAATAAGAAATTCAAGTTAAAATTTAGAATTAAAAGATTCGGGATTTTTAAAATGTCTTTTTTTTTGCATGGCCTTCAGGCCAGCTTTCAAACAGGCTACATTGCATAGTCATAACCCAAGTCTTATAATAGGGACCCCACAATATCTAAGAATCACTCTAGATACTTGCATCATTTGCATGTTTGGAAGAGAAGTCCCCGTGCTTCTCCAATTGGACTGTCCAGCATACTTTTTTATATAAGAGGTTGTCTAGCGCGCCTATGTCGCTAAAAAGCTCCCTAACCCAAATTGGATGCAAGTCCATCTATCAAGAGTGTTTACAGCTTTGCAGCTGAACCTCCCTTTCTCTTATTTTCCAATAGTATCTTCACTATTTTGGCAGATTTAAGTCCCACCTTATGAAGGTCCACCTAAAAGTCATAGGATAGAGTTTCATTCCTCTGACCTCCAGGCTATCGAGGTTCCCCGTGGACAATGTAATTCATAGATTGCTAATCGAGGATCTTTGGATGTGTTGGATCGACTACCATCACGACCAGATAGACTTAAGGTCTTAGTAGCTTGGAATGGCAGGTCCATGGTACCTTGACTCGACTATCTCCACCTTCTAAGGACTACTCCTCGCTTCCTTTGACTACCCTTGTTGAGCCCTGTCACTCATTTTGCCTTCGTTGGCATCATCTTAACAGCCTAATTACCGATGACCTGCCACCCGTATGAGATATGAAGATTTGTCATCTGCCTTTATGGACCGTATGTGCTTTGACATATCGGAATTCCCTGTCGGGATGATTCAGTTATTTTGCAGGTTCCATATACTGATGAATCGGTTACCCACGTAGGAATCGCGAGAGACTTACTCTCTGAATCGTGGCTTAGCGAGAGCTTTGAAACCATCTGAGCATTTTACAAAAAAAAACCATCATTGGATAGCCCTATGCTAGTCATCACTACCAGCGTAAGCAAATGTCTAGTGCGATACATCCACTCGGGAGAACTTTAAGCCCCAGAACAAACATGTACACCAAAATATTTGGTTATGGGTAATTTAGGTAGTATTCTTTTACAGATACTGGGTCATGGTGCTTCTACCCTATTTTGTTTGAGCAAATATACTTGACCTATCTTTGCGAGATTCAAATCACATAAGTTCTTCATGTTCTTTCTATTTTTTGTAGTCTTTGTCATATGTTTGTCTTTTATGATTCCTCTATTTTATGGATTATTCATATGATTTGAAAGAGAGACTTATTCATAAAATGAAAGTATAAAATGATAGACAAACTGACGACTCCTTCAAAAAATAAAAAGAAAAAAAGGACCAAAACACACATGCAGGTGCAAAGTGGTCCAGTGTGTTATGACTACTCCATCGAGGTAGGAGTGATCACAATATAGCGAATATTTATTACATGCATATGGTGGCATAGACTGATGATGAATACGCCAAAAGTGCAAAGATGCACATGCACAACACAATACACAATGATATTATGCTTCGTCGCCTAGGGTATAGGATGTCACATGGGAGAATTACACCTTGCCTCAATAGCGACCAAACACACATGCATATGACAAGCACATACAATGTATGACACACCATGCAAACAAATAAGCACAGGCCTCATGCTCGTGACGGCGTAGGGTGTTATTGTAAGGAATGGGTAAAATGACTCATATGTATAGCAGGTTAGAGGCAAAGGAGCATGACCTAAGGCTAGGTGAGAGTCATATACCTAAGTAGTGGTGAGTTGCTCACATGGCGGGTTCAGAGGCTAGGGAGTGTGACCCGCACCAAGTGACGCGGTGACAAACCTACAGCGCTTCGAAGTGGTGTTGTAGGAAGTGAAGGGTATGATTCTCGTTATGGAGAACGACACGCTTGGTAGGATTGGTGTGCAAGCTACCACCACTGAGGAAACATGAGTGTCAAAATGAACGTGCAAGAACACGAGCTTAAATGGGAACCGCAAGCATGCAAGACATAAACATGCAAAGTGACATGTGGGGAACTAATGTAAGGTAAATGAGTGTAAGTGCAAACATGCATGGTGTGGTGCACGATGCATAAGGATATAGAGAGACAGGCACGAAGTACTATGCCCAAGTGAGTCATAGATACCCATGCATGGTGTGGTGCATGATGCATAAGGATATCGAGAGACGAGCACGAAGTACTATGCCCAAGTGGGGCATAAATACCTGTTATGTGCATATAGGTCATATGCTCACAGATGCACGATAGGGTGTAAAATGTGAATGTGTTCACGCAAGAAGTGCAAAATGAGCATGCAATAATATAACATTTAAGTGGAGTCAATCGATATGATCAGGCCGATAACGACCGATATATCAAACCAACAAAAAGGTCGATATAGCCAATCAATCCGGTTGTGGCTAATTAAGCAAACCGACGGAAATGATCAATCAAGCAAATTAGGCTAGTTGTGACTGATCGGTCAAACTAACAAAAATGGTCAAATGATTTGATCAGGTCGATGGTGGCTTATCGGTCGAACCGAAAAAAATGTCAGTCAATTATATCGGGCTGGTGGCACCCGATCAGTTGAACTGACTGAGAAGGTCGTAGAGTCGATCGGGTCGGTGGCTCCCAATTTATCGAGCTGGCATAAAAAGGTTGATTAATCCTATAAGGTCGGTAGACACCTATCAGTTGAATCGAAGGAAATGGTAGATCAATCCGATCGAGCCAGTGGCGGCTAAACGATCGAACCAACAGAAAATGTTGATTGATCTGATCAGGCAGGTGGTGCCCGATTGGTTGAACTGATAAAAAATATTGATCGATCTGATTAAGTCGGGGGTACTTGATTGGTCGAACCGATGGAGAAGGTCAATTGAGCTGATCAGACCGGTGTAGCCTAATTGGTCGAACTGGTGGAAGAATGGTGGATCGAGTCGATCGAGCCGATGACAGACTATTTATCAAATCAACAGAAGGATAACTGATTGAGGCAATAACGTAGACGACCGATCGATGAAACCTGAAAAAAAAGACATTTTTGATGCAATTTTGAAATTCATGTGATGCACTTAACATGGTTGTGAATGCATACAAGCAAATGAGACCATTGACTTCAACGACGAATCATACTAGTCCTAGAAATCTCACAGGTGAACCTAAGGTAAGATAGTAATGAGGTGTAACAACTGCTCATCGCATGGGGTGGTGAATAACACACCTTCAATTGCCCAACTTTCATGGTTTAGGGAACATCAATATCATGAGACCTCTTGTTCTCTAAACCCAAGCGATGGGCTTCATTCATCCCATCACAAGAACAAAACCACCAACGCAAATGCAAGGTTACTAAAATTTTGACTTTCATATTTTGGGCTAAGAAAAAGGATAGGTCTTGCGCTTGGATCCGTAGGGAAAAATTACAAAGCACCTAACCTATGAGGCTTTTCTCTCCCTAACCAAAATCCTTTATCATACATACCTTGTGGTCTTTGCTAAAAGAAAACGAACAGGAGATTCTAGGATTTTTCACCTACACAATTATTGATCGAAGCATTCTCTTTACTTGTCCACACTCTAAATTTGCTAGGAAGATGCTCTCATTCCTCTTCAGGAGAGATGATGCCCTCATACCTCCTTAGGAGTGATGAAGCTTTTTTTGTCCTCAGTAGTGCAACTCCTCCAAGAAAACACTGTCACACATTCAGAGAAATGGTGGAGAAATAAGAAGAAGATCTGTAGGACATTTTATTAAAGAAGAAGGAGACTAGAAGCAAATCATTCTCTTCACCTTTCTCGAAAGCTCTTCATTTCAAGGAAACTCTCGAGCTCCAAGGAAAAAAGTCCAGCCCTCCACTCTAGGCTAAGGAAAGATAAGATGGAGATCTCTAGTTCCAAAGACCAGCCACATCCCTCTCTCTAGGAAACCAAGCAAGAAAAAGTGCCCCAGAAGGGGCCTTATGCCCCACTACCCTCTTCTCACTCCCTCTTTTTTTTAAAATTTCTTGTAGCCCTCCTTCCCAAACCTTCTAAATATCTAAAAAATGTCCATCTCAACAGTTTATCCCCTCCCCATGCATATTTCCTCATAAACCAAGATGATTTGCACTTGTCGGCTGCTTAGGGAGCTGTTTCGACTAGATTTTTGTAGAAATCGTAAGAAAAATCGGGATTTGAAAATTAACTGGCACCTAGGTACTGGCCCCCCAGAAGCATACTTTTTGGTTGTTCGATTTTGAGTTGTTTTGGACTATTTTTAGTGCATAGGCGCCCAGGACTAGCGCCTACCTTTCGGCTTCTCAATTTTGAGCCCCACGGGGGTTATTTTGGGTGCATATGTGTTGTTCTACCCTAAAAACTCCAATTTTTGCGGCAGCATCAAACAAAGGGTTTGGTGGTTCATAAGCTATGAGAGATTAAATATGGCTAAAATATGGTCCCACAACTTTAAATATAGGTTACATGAAGGACTCCAACGCCAATGGGTGCCCCAGATTTTGGTGTGGACGTGACGCCCTATAGCTCTGATTTTCTCTTAGGCACATGCGAGAAGGTCTTATGGAGGCCTTGAGCTATGGAAGGTTATGTATGCTCTTTAGACGCTCCCATAACATTCAAAAGAGTATTAAAGTATACGTGACATCAAAAATTGATACCAACATTGACGTTACGCATACACTTCATAGTAGAATTTTAAAACTGGATCTAAAGTTTTTTAAGTTTAGGTCTACACCTTGTTTAAATGACATATAAGTTGGAGTTTTACTTAGATCTATTAACCTAAGAACAAATAATTACTTGAATGCCTTCCTTGAAAACTTGTAGAAGTAGGGGCAAAACTAATCTCTTTTTTGAGTGGGAGGGGGCAAATTACTCCTAGATCCAATGTAGGAGGGGCTATGACAACGAAGAACAAAATGATATTTTAGGAGGGGCAAAAACTAATATTTCAATATGGACAAAAGACCAGATTGCCTTCCCATATAACTAAAAATTTGAATTTGAGGGGGGACAATTGTCCCATCTGGACCTTACCTGGGCCCGCCCCTGTGTAGAAGCTTTTTATCTAATAATATTTATCAATCCAAGGCAATCCCTAAATCATTACTAGAGTATGGCTGCATAAAAAACATATTAATTATATTATAGGACATTCTCAAATTTTTTATTGATATTTTAGCCATAAAAAAAGAAATTTCTATCATAAATTTTAATTATTAAAGTTACTATTGGAAATAAGTTCGTCAATAAATTCTTAGTTGGAAATGCATTCTAACAACTAAAAAATGTCTACCATAATCCACCATAAAAAAATTCAGATAATTTCTAGCATAATTTCTATTACAAAGTAGCTAATATTTTCTATGAATAAACACATGAATAATATTTGCAAAATTTTGATAGTCCATCGAATATTTAGTCAGCAGAATTTTTTTTTATTTTCGCCAGAAATGATTGGTTTTATATTTGATATCCATTACTATTATGTTTCTACCACAATGTTTTCTGTATCAAGCTTAGCTACAAAAATTTGCCAAAAGATCCATAAAAAACCAAGACATAAACAAATAAATGTTGCATTCTTTTCTATTTTACACTTGTAATATGCACAAAAATAAGATTCATATTTTTCTAAAATTTTACAATTCTCTATCATCACATCACAAAAGGTCTATTAAAAAAAATCAAAACAATATATAAAAGAACTTCCATAAAAGCTGTTCAAATATTTAGTGTAACAAGTTAAAAAATATATTAAGATTGTAAGTGATTGTTCAATATACTAAATAATATATAATACAATAAACTCATACAAATAAATACTAATTATTTACCTCCTTCTCATCTTGCTACTCTGCTACCCTTCCATTACTTCTTGTCCTCCTTGTTTATCATGATGCATTTTTTGCATTCTAGCTCACATATTAGCCAGTCAAGCTTCAACCTGCGAAGTCACTTGAGCCCCAATAATGTTACTAAGTGTAGTCATACACTTTCTGACCAATTCATTGATAGAATCGGTTTTCTATCAAGAGAAAGAACGACATTCATCATATGTTAAATTATTCAAAATGAAGCTATATATTCTTCCTTTTTATTTTTCTTCAATAACATCTCTCCATATATCAAGCTCTGACAATCTAGATTATCCACTTGAACTTTCTACATGTTGAACTTTGGCTCTACATCTTATTCAATCTTATGTATTCATCCTATAATTTTATCATGCAATAAAGATAGAATATATTCTCGAAAAAATTGTAATTTAAGATAAATCTTTTGCTTATTAAATAAGCTCTTCAAGACCTTCACTTACTCACTGGTGGTTCTGTTGATGCTGATGAGTACTACTGTGCGGCTCTATAATTAACATTTCTCTTTAGATTACTAATTTCTATAAATATACTAGTAAATTTGGTATATAACACTTATGAAGCTTTATAGGGGCATTTACATACATATCACACAATTTTTATGTATTTATATATGTTACACCTAAACTTTCATATTTACCAATATAGCATTCATATCTTTAATATCAAATAAAAAATAATAATATTTTCTTCTTTTTTTAAAAGTGAAATACATCTTTTCAAGTATAGTTTTAAAGCACAAAGTGATATATATATGTAAATATAAAAGTTTATGTTCGAGATATGTAAATAAATAAAAATTGTGGGCTACATATGTGAATTTTTCAAATTTTTAATATACGTTATGTATGATTTATAAGTCATTTTCTATAATCAATATGAGGATTTTAGACTCCATCATGTATGGAGCAGCCCATAAACAAACAATCAGATGCCCGCTTCCTTTTATGAATATAGTTAAGTGAGACCTACATTATATAGAGATCTCTAAGAATGCTTGTGAATATTTCACATAAATGAGCAACTCCTTGTGTCTCAAAATTCCTTCCAATATCTCTCTCTCTCTCTCTCTCTCTCTCTCTCTCTCTCTCTTTCTCTCTCTCTCTTTTTCCCTTTGTTCAAAATTTTTTCTATAACAAAAATCATATGTATGAGAATGATTTAGGGTGCATTTGGGGCAGCTTATCTGCTGTGGCGACGTCTTGAAAACACTGCCTCACCGTTTGGAAACTGTGTTTGAGCAGCTTATCCAAAAATGCAGTTGATTTCTTACACTGAACGCAAAATGTTGATTGAACATTCCAGTTCGTGTTTCCAGATAAATAACTTATCTCAATAAGCACAAGCTACCCTAAACACACGCTTAAACTAGAGCACCATGCATTGCATGAGTGCAGAGAATTTAGTTAATACCTCAAATTCCAAATTCTCTAAATCACATATCACATATTTCTGTTGAAATCTTATTCCATGATAAATAGAGAGCATCATATTTGCTTTTTGTTATCTCTCTGATTTTATGTATTGTACATCATGATGGATCGAATTTGTGAAAGGAACTTTACTTAGTGCTACATAAATTAGAAAGTAGAAAAGAAAATGCATTCAAACAGATGTATCTTCATCAAACTCAGCTTATGTACGTGTAGTGGGTGTCCCATCTCTACCCTGCTCTGGAGTAGATGGATCATTCTGATATGGTGTTGGTGGTTTTGGTGGTGATAGACAACGATGTATGTACTCACCATAACCTATATGAGACTAAAAATGATAAAATTAGGATAATAAATGAACCCAATCAAGTAGAGTAGGAGCTTGTTTGAGATTGAGCTCATTTGTCAAAATTTTGTTCAAGCTCAAGTTCAATACGAAATTTTAGAATTATTTTCAAGCTCGAGCTCATGTGAAAAGTGGGTTTCACTATACTACACTGATTGGGTAGATTTTCTTTGAAGAATGGGATCATGTACACTTCTGATTCGATTTCGGAGGTAAAATTTTGAGTCTGGTGGAATAATTTTTCCAACAAAGGGGAGAGAGAAAAAAATATTACATCAAAATCAAAATGTAATTTTGCATGGTGACTCAAATCATAGTGCCACATGTACAGTGGAGAGACAGGTCTCCTCGTGTATTAAAATAATTATTTTTTTCACTGTGAGGGGTCTGTGTGGACACACTCTGGAGAGAGAGAGACTCAGGGAGCGAAGCCATGGCATCGGCGGCGGCAAGCTCAAGCGCAGCGGTGCCGTTCTGGAGGGCTGCTGGAATGACATACATAACTTACTCCAACATCTGCGTCTCGCTGGTCCGGAGCTGCCTCAAGAGCCCTACAATTCTGAGGCAGCTTCCAGGGAAAAGGTTCACTTCGCCATCTCAAAGTGGGTCAGCGGCAAGCCAGAGAAGCCCGGTAAGTTTATGTCTTTCTCTTTTCCCTTTTCCACTTTTTATTGACGTCTTCAAGCTCTAGGGCTTTGGATTTACATGCTTCCGATAAGCCGACTGCGTCTTTGATATTCTTCCTGTATTTCTATTTCACTTTTTTAGTCTGCGGAAACGTTGATTGTGCCAGGGGGTGCGGTGGGGGATTGGTGTGGCGTGTTTGATTTTCTTAGGAGATAAGGTGGAGTTGAAACCCTTTACTATGAATTCAGTAATAGATTGCATGGTCGAGTAGAAACCATAAGCATCACGGTGAATAACCCTGAATCCTTTTATTTATGCCTGTGATTTTGACTTCAAAATCCAGAAAGGTTTCTTCTAGGAACGTTTTAATAATTCGTTGACACTAGGTACTCATAGTGGATGTTGAAGTTATCATATAGTATAATAATGATTTAGTTGTTATGATTCATTGATATCCTTATAGAAGTTTAACAATCATGCTCTGTTAGAAGAGTATCAATTAGACAATCATCGGAATCACGATTTTCCAACCCAACCATACTAGAAACAACACGCTGGCTCTTGCAACGAATCCTACAGCTGTGGCTACTTTTCTGGACCATTCTTCTTGAGATTGTTCTGGAATCGACATCACTTTGGCTGATTTCTCTGGTTATAGGTGTGTAGGGGACTTTAGCTTTCGGGATTGTGGTAGGCATGACTGCCTTATTTTGCCGATTCTAGCAACGGGCATTCTTTCTTTTGTTTTGGCTCTTTTGGGGCTTTTCTATTGTTGAATTGGGTTCATTCTTTAGTGAGGGCTTCATGCAGATTTTTTTGTTATCATAAAGTGGGATTTAAGGTATGTAACAAAATGTAGAACTATATCAAGTAAAATTTCAGTTATGATTTGTAATTATTCTCTCTCCAATATTCAAATCATCAACCGAGTATGAAACATGAATCCCAAGGAAATGTCCTCTCATTTTACCAATGTGAGGTTTGCTTTTCCTCATGGTTTTCCCTTTTTTATTTTCTTCTCCTTTTATTTATTTGATTATGGTTAAATTTGAGATGATGTTTAAATCAAGATTTTTGCAACTTGAATTTTTCCTGATTGTGTATTTATTTATTTACTTATTTTTGTCTTGTGGATTGCTTTTGTGACTTTTTATTCTCTAGTTGTTAATTTCTAGTGCTAAAATTGGACTTCAACATTTTTCTATTTGATCAAGGTAAAAAAATGTTGAAGATTAATAAACTGTTAGATTCAAAATTTGCATTTTATCACATTATTTTTATGTTGCATGTTAAATTTGATTTGTTAACTTGATACCCTAATAGATCCTGTATTAGAACCCATTGTACTTAGAACTTAGATATCGGTAGGTTTTATTTTTAAAATGGATCAAAGATTGGCCTCCTTTCCTTCATTGATTTACAAAGTGTAACCCCATCAAATAAAATAGAATGAAAGCAGTTGTGGTAGATTTAAAGCGTTCTCAATAAGTAACATCAATCAATTATTGCAAAATTTGAAGCATTGTTTGCTCATAAGATTGTGTGTGAAAAAAAGTGAGCTACTATCGTTATGACCTGCCTTATGACTATTGTTATCAATTGTCAACCAACAAAGGAAGCCATAGCCCATTGAATAATCCCTTCGTTTTTAAATTTTAAACTAGTAACCTTAAAGGTGTCGCGCATTTGTTTCCATAGGCTTATGGCCACTATCATCCTCTTATTGCTTGAGGTATAATGGTATATAGGAAAATAAAAAGGGGATGTTGTTATTATAATGGTTATTTTTCATTATTTTTTAAGAAAAATGTGCTTAGCAACTAAACATGAAATGAATGGCTTGTGTTGCTCTACATCAGTAATATGCTGAGTAGGGTGCTAGCACCTTTACCCTCCCAATTCATAATCATCCCTATGAACCTATGTCTTTGCTTGTAACTTGTTTATGCTAGGGCTTTGAAAGCACATTGTTCATTGATTTGTAGCCAACTAAATGAAACCTCTTTTGATGCATATCGACGGCATTTAACGTGCATTTTATTTGAATCAACTTTGTCTAAAGTAAATATTTTTGAAACTTTACATAAATTGCGAGAGTTACTTTCATTTATTTTTTGTCTTTTCCATATAATAACTAAGAAGGTTCTTGTTCCCACAAATTACTAAAAATCTTGCTAAAACATATTGATTTAAGGGAGTTTTAATAGTAATGGTTTTGAGTAACTACACTTTTTAACTTAATTATTGATAAAGGGGAATTTCTTTTTGTTTTTAGTATCTTGATGATGACAGGAAATGATTAATAGGGGCAAAACTATAAATGAAGTTTTATAAAAAATACACTGCATTGAGGTATATTAACACATTATGTCAGAAAAGAAATATCAACAAACTTGAATTTTTATGAATACTAAGAATCTTCAACTACACCGAATTAAGTTGACATGAGGTGATATGTAAAAATAATTACTCAATAATATATTATATTTTATTTTATAGCTAAGAAATTTTGTCATTTATAGAAGTGAATACGCTCATGTGCATGTGTTATTTTGGTAGAGGCCTACGTATCACAATCTAGTTTAGCCGGAAGGTTTTAAAGAGTATGTTTGATTGATCTGTTAGGGGAGTCATCTATAAGAAAGGAGGCCTTGTGATTATATTTTAGGTGAAAGGAAGGGAAAGTTAGAGGTATGGCGCTAATCAAGCCTACTTGAGCCGAGTAAATTGTTGATTGGACTTGACTTAGTTATATTATAGGTTGTTATGTTTTGCTCGAGCTCAAACTAATCTTTCACATATATGTTCATTTACATGGCTTGATTAAAATTTTAAGAATCAAACTTAACTTTTTCTTGATTTGTTTATATTAATTGAACGAATATATCAACGTGTAATAAATGAGTTAACAATTTGAATGTTATATATAAAGTAATTAACAAATGATTTTATAAATCTAAATAAATAATCAATTGAATAAATTTTAATTTAGTATCCAACCAGTTTACATCAATTAAATAACGTAATAGAAGTTGCAGTTAAACTTTCTTGCAATCAAATAATAGAAATAAGTGCTAACAAATTATTTCATTGACATAAAGTAATTAAAAAGAATTTTATTAAATTATAATATATATATATATATATATATATATATATATATATATATTGATATTAAATTATAATATGTTATGTGATCAAATAAGTTTTTGTTAATAAAATTTTATTTAAATAATATGTCGTGTATGATATAAGCTATTATCGAACTTACTATATAGAATTTAAAAAATTATTTGTTGAACAATAAATGAGTTTGCTCATAAATATAAATGAACAATTTGAATCATGTTTATGTTTGGTTAATTTAATCTTCAAGCTTTTAAAAAGTGTTCAAACTATTTTATTTATACATTTGAATAAATTTGATTGTGTATTAGTCGAATCACATTCTAGTTGTTCATCGAGTGCATTGGTTCTTTTAAATCCATGATTAGAGGAGATAAAAGATGGGTTTTTTTAGCCTTAAATCCTTTGATCACGACTCGTAACTGACCATTTGTTTTGCTTTGCGATATGTCCATATCATGTGTTAGAAGTTTGTTCCATAAGAAACATTATAGATCCTCATCATGGATAGAATTTGGCATGTACCCATCTGCAAAGTAATAAAGCATCTTGCTCAAGGGATTGTTGGCTTTGAAAGATGTCTTCAGATAGAAAAGAGGGAAAGTGTACAACTTTAATATAAGGCATATGCATATTACTTATGAGAATTTTTTGAAAATAGACAAAGAAGTTAATCTAAAAGGTCTCCTCTCAATGAAATGAGTATTCAAATTAGGTTTTAATTCTAGGGGTTAAGCTTTTTTGTAGGAGCAAACCTCTATAATTAATTACATCCTGGATAAGGGACCCATGAAAACTTTAGATTAAGGAGTTTTGCTTATGTTCAACATCCCAGGTAGGATATGATAGCCTTGATAAATTTGGGTCTAAGGAAAGTCACATGATCAAAAGGGCCTTTTGCCTTTTGGTAGGAAACTATAACAATAAGCTAAAATAAGATATGAGATTTTTAGAACTTATCCTTGAATTAAGAAGGATATACACAAAGGATCACATAACTTTTTGGGGTGATAATAGGATTGGGGCCTTTTAAAACTTGAAATATAATTATTGGGGTTTATAACTCTCAACTAAAAGTAAGAACCACTTGGATTGGACAGATTCAGATATCTATCTTAGGCTCATTAAATAAGCTATTGTGGTCTTACAACTCCACAATCTTTGGAAGGAGATTCCTAGAATGTGCTCAAAATACCCTAGGGGTATATGTCTCAACAAACAACATTACAAGGGGCTTTACACTCAACAATGATATCCAAACTAGTCCCACGATTCTCACAAAAGCATATGTTCCGAATTGATGAATTTCTATACTCTCAAGACCTTATGGGTTATGTTCCTACTATGGAACTCGCAGTAGTACCATAAAAGATTGAGAAGCTTGACAACTATTCTTAATTCTATCTTGGTGAAGAATGCTACTAAACCCTCATAAGCTTATTTCAGAAAGTGATTCAGCTAAAAGGTATGATGTTAACTGACAAGCATAGAGGATAAATTCCTATAGCTAAGATCCATATACGAGATATAATGTAATGATTTTTATTGATTTTTTGTTATATGGTGAATTCTAACTACATGCAGTCTCTTAAAGCTTGGCTAAGATGTGGATCAATTAAAATTGCTAAGAGTGCATGCATCTATGTACATGGTGATAAGCCAATGCTTAATTTTCATATTCAACCTATCATCTTTAATTACATCTTATTGCTCTACTAAGGGTCTATTTGGGGCAGCTGCGGCTTATTAATAAGCCATCTGATATACCACATGGTCATTACTTCATTGTAGCCATTCTGAAAATAATTTGGTATGACTGTTTGATTTGTATTGTTGGAAAACAACTATTTTGAAGCTATTTTTGGATAAATGACCATTCTGCCCCTATGCAGTAATGTTGTTTGCAACAGAATTGTCTTGATAATATATTTGATACTTGATAAACTAAAATCCACTTCAGAATAGTACAAAAAATAAGATATACACCACACTTAACTGTGTGTATCATGATTATTAAAATAAGGAAAGAGACTATTAAAATAACAGTTAATAAGATGATAATATTAATTTTAAAGTGGACACTGCGTATGTCAGTAGCTAGGCCGTCCTCCAGGTACACTCTGCATGCTTGGTCACCTTGGCGGTTGATTCTTCGAGCCTGTCTGCCCACCAGAAGAAGTCACAGTTCTTCGTGATTCTCCGTGATTTTCCGTGGGCACCTGTAGAACTGTCTCCCGTAACTATGTGATTGATGTGACATCAGCTAGTCTGAAGTCCGTAGTAGCAGAACAATCATTGGGAGGTCCTTGAAATCTTAGAGCTCATCTTTTCTGAATGTTTCAAAAGACGATCTATTGGTTATAACACAACTATAAATTAATAAAACAGTAATAAATTACAGTTTTATGCAGACGTGAGGTCTCAGAGAATTCAGTACACATACCAATGAATATGTCACTAAAAGAAAACAATAGACCTTATAAATATGGCTTTTCGGTTGCCTTTAATCCACGTAAGACTAAACTCGTGTGTATCACATAAGTATATCACAAAAAAAATGTCATTCAGAAGTACCTTAAAAACTGCTGCATTGAAAGAAAACAAGATACTTGGTTACCCTCATCAGAATTTCACATATGATACCAATCATACAACGACGAACATGTCATGTAGAAGAACCCATAAGGTCAAATGCCTCATCATGGACCTCACAAACCCCAAATAAAAAAGAAATGAAATGGAAAAAGAAAAAAAAAAACGACAAACATGTGAACTGTATGATATAAAGGAACAAAAAAAAAATAATACAAGGCATATAAAATAAAAATGAGTTGTATAAAATAAATAATGATCGTTCAATCAACATCTAACAATGAAGTCTGTAATCTGCTCTCTCAATTCAATCATTTCTGAGGGACCTTCACCATCCTGGGTGTAAGGTTCCTGTGATTCTACTTCTGGTTGTGGTATAGATTATCCTATGTGATATTCAAACCCAACTGATAGCCTACTACCACCACCCCAACCCACAACCACCACACAACCACACAACACATGTCACAAGCTAGAGCCACCACACAACCATAGCATACCAACCTACATCACAACACATCCACATAACCACCACAGAACAGGCGAACACAAAACCCAGAGCCGCCACAGTACACCCACATATATGCTCTGAATTTACACAACCACCGCAACCTACAACAGAGCCACTACAAGCCAGAGCCATCAGCCCAATCCAATACCAACCACACCACGACCACACACAACACATCCACCTGCACCAGAGCACAAGCCAGAGCCATCACACAACCCAACTACCCCCACCCCAACCCACAGCCTATTGCCACCACCCCAACCCACAACCACCACACAACCACACAACATACATCACAAGCCAGAGTCACCATACAACCAGAGCACCTCAACCCACATCACAACACAACCAACCACCATAACCCAGAGCTACCACAGCACACCCACATTTATGCCCTTAATTCACACAATAACCGCAGCCCACAATAGAGCAACCACAAGTCAGAGCCATCACCCTAACCCAATACCAACCACCACAACCCCACAACTTGAATAAGTATCCAATACATACATGTTAATTACTTCATAGTTGGTAGGTAATGTGAAATACATCGCTTACAGAGAAGGTTAAAAACTCGGGTAATGGTGCGAGTAAAATGGAATCCTACATGGTAGTGGAAAATAGGAATATTAGCTTATATAGTTACATGGTAGAGTCCTATGCAATTATTGTGTTGGAATATTTTAGAGTTTATTGTAGCTTCCCAAAAGAACTTAGAACTTCCCTCACTTCATGCTTTCTCGAGAAACTCCCATCTCCTAGAAAAATCTAGAATTACAACATTTGGGATGAAAATTCACAGCAAACAAAGTTGATAGAAAAACCAAAAGATTCAAAACAAGGAGCGCCGCTAAAGGAGCCCGTAATCACTATACCCAAATTCATTTGAGAATCTAACTAGTTTCACTCTATCTCTGTAACCAAACCACTCTTCTTGCATGTAACCATGCTTCTACTCTGAAATAATCAACCTCAATCTTCCGCACCAACGCAAAACCACAAAACCGCAAAACCAACAAGAGAAGAACCAATCGCGAGATCATAATGCCAGAGACAAGTTCGAAGTCCATATTGCGGAGAAGCTCGATCGCAAGAAAGAGAAGCCAGCGCGGTCGCGAGAGAAGAGAGGGAAGATCCAGTCGCGAGAGAGGGCTCAACGGTGAGAGAAGTAGGGTATGGTAGTAAAAAAGCACAACATCAAATAATAGGAAACACGGGCCGAAGGGTCAAAACCGCGGCCCACATTCCACCGAAATTATTCCAAACGCCCCCAAAAACGTGACATCCAAATGAAAAAAAATAAATTGCAGCTTGGGGACGTGCCGCACGAGAAATGCGGCCCGAAACACACCCTAAGAGTTAAATGGGGCTTGTTCATTAAATTCTAGTAGAAGGTGATCAAAGTAGTCATGCATTTTTTCTTATTTAAAAAGGCTACGGATTAGTTTTTAATCTAATAGATTTTAGGCTCAAAATTTAATCCTATGAGCCAAGTCATCATCAGATAAGCCTAGATCATCACATAGTAGGTTTTTTTTTTTTTTATCATCACATAGTAATTAGATGTAAGGAAAGAAATAAGTAATGTCCAAAAAATGTGAAAAAGTAATGTGCAAGAAATATAAACAATTAATATGACAGGGGAATTATGCACCTATGACGCCTGACTCTAGCGTCTGCACTTGGCATACCTAGACCGTTTCAATCTAGGCTTTTGTGGGGCGACCGACCCCCCAAGATTTGGAGTTGCCGCTCGATCGGAGAGGGGCTTAGTATGCTAATTATTCTAGGATTATATATTTGCTTTTGTGGTGTTTAGGGTTTAGTTTTTGCTGTAATTTGTTTCAGGACAGTCATCGGCGTCTAATTTTGCCTTTCTAGGGCTATATCCAAGGGTTTTGAGTGAAGCTTCGGCTGTATCCTGTTCTTCTGGTGGTGTGTATCCCCTTTTATCCATTTGTCACTCTCCCCCGCACCAATTCCTTTCACCCTAAACTCTCACCCAATGTTGTCGCTGCCCAGAAAACAATAGACCTGCTCTTTTTCCCATCCAACCTTGCTGCCACCACTTAGGACAAAACCTCCACTACTGTTTTTGCTACTCACCCCTTCCTCCTTGCAACCATCACCTTCCCTTTGCCGCTGACCCTTTATCATGCTAACCTACTCTTTGTCATCTCCCCGGAGGTCCAAATCCCTAGTCGACTTCACTTTCACCCTAGTTCTAACCCAAGTTTTAGTGTCATGATATTTTGTTGCAATTTCAATTTTTCACATTATTTTTTTTGTGATTTTAGGTTTTAATTTAGTAATAATATTTTTTTTTCATTCGATGTTTGTTAAATTCCAATATCATTTGGTATCATAGTTTGCCCAACCCTAGATACACCATTCTAGGGTGATCTGGCCAACATAACCATAACAAATCTTGTCCTAACCCTAATTCCCCTTGCTGATTATTTCAAATCAGCAACCCTACTTTTTTTATGCACCATAAATCAGCCCAGGACATCATTCTTTCACCACCCAAACATAAACCCTAGTTATGCCATTGAGAAGACAAATACCGAAAGCTAATGCGGAACTTATCATGGAAGAGGTGCAGTGGGAAATTTGCCGACTCCAATAAAGACTTTGCTGAAATTAAGGAAGGGACCCATGGCGAGATCACTGTCAATCATGATAGTGAGAGGTGAGAGGGAGGGAAATATGAATCCCCTTCATAGGGATGATTCCAGTGAAGAGGAGCATATGCCACAATGCTTTGGGATTTATTATCAGAGGAGGCTGAGGGATGGATTGACTTTTGGAGGACGTGGAGATATGGGAGTAAATGCATACATACCAAATTTCTAGTGGAGAATAAATCTGGATGACTTCATTAAGTGGTTACAGACTGTTGAGAAGATTTTTTTAGTATAAGGAGAGTGAAGCTTGCAACCACAAAATTAAAGAAGAGTTCCTCTTTGTGGTGGGAGAATATGAAGAGAGTGAGGCAGAGAAAAGATATAAACAAGGTTAATACTTAGAAGTTGAAGGAGATCTAGAGGAAGTATCTATCCCACACCACCACCATGAAATGTTCTTTTGACTACATCACTTACATTAGGAGGAATTGTCAAAAGAGGAGTTCATAGTGAAGTTTGAGCAGCCTGTGCTGAAATATGAGTTAAGGAAGCCAAAGGAGAATGTCATAGCTGGGTATTTGAGAGGCCTAAAGTCAACCATCAGCCATGTCATTCAGTTGCAGCCTTATTGTTCATTGAGTGATGTTCAGAACTTGGCCCTGAAGGTGGAGAAATAGCAGATGTAGACCAGGATCTTGTTTTCATTCAGACAATCCCCCACGGTAGGAGTTAGTAGAAGTACACATGACGAAGTTGTAAAAGTTGCCCATAAAAATGATAGAGCTCGTCATAGTGTGAAGAGGCTCGAGAGTAACAATATACTCAATATAATGCCCACAAGAAAGTGTTTCAGATGTCATGGGTTTGGATACATCGTCTCCAGTTGCCCTACTAACAGTGTTTTCTTTTCATTGAGTAGGGAGCAGTAGAAGGAGTGGACCGTGATACTGTAGATATAGAATATAGCGAGGATGTGCAGAAGTACGAGCTTTTAGCTGATAAGGGAGAGTTGTTCGATGTTTCCTTCAAACTAAGTGTACAAGAGAGCAACAGTGGCTTTGCCGCAACATCTTTTGTACTGGTTGTACTTTAAAGGAAAGATGTGCAAACTTATCATCAATTGAGGTAGTTGTGAGAACATTTGGTGTCTACACAGATAATAGACAAGTTGAGTCTCACTACACAGAGACATTCTCAGTCATATTCTCTGACTTGGTTGAAGAAGAGGAACAATGTTAGCATTGATAGGAGATGCCTCAAGTATGATGTGATTTTAAACTATGTGATTATGGACGACTGTCACATTCTGTTGGAAGACCGTGTCAGTTTGATCATAAGACTCAACATGATGGGTTCAAGAATACTTGTTCATTCATCAAGAATGAATATATTATAGTTCTTCTACCTTATGTGAAGTTCGAGATTGCAGGTGCTCTTGCCATGGGAGAGGCACCAATGGGACTGGTTTTGGTAATGTTAGAGGGAAGTGAGACATAGGAGCTGCTATGAGACATAGCGAAACCACTTCGGAGAGAGTTTCATGATATTATGACCGAAGTTTATCTTCACTTTAGAGAGGAATGAGTCAATCTTGCGATACTTTTGGAGGACTCTGCGGACTATGCTTGGCATAAAGTTCCAGTTCAGGTTAACAATTTGCTCATCGATGGTTGGATAGATAAAGATGGTTAATCACAATTTAGGGAACTTTTTAAATTTTTTGTGGGAAAGTAAATTTGACAGTGGAATCTAGGTGCTTCTAGAGATGTAGGGTCTGAGGGACATCTTTTTCCATGTTCTGCATTTCAGACTGTCACCATAACTTTATTTAATGAACTGCTTTTTTGTTGTTTTCCAAAAACTTCTATGGTTGGAAGTTGTTTTTTCAACCAAACTTGTTAAAGTGCGTTGGTTGTAAGGGTCAGTTTGGGGTGACTGTGGTTTTTAAAAAGGTGGTTGTTAAGTTGTGGTGGAAAAAATAATTTCTTAGAAAGTTGCAGTGAAAATTATGAAAAAATATATTTTTTTCAAAAAAATCAAACTTTCTTACAATCACCACATTTTAACAGGTCTAGTTGAAAAAAGTAGCTTCCCATTCTAGAAAATTCTAGAAAGTAGCAAGAAAGCAATTTCTCAAACAATTTTGTAGTTGAAGGCTCTCCAATCCCATATGAGGTTACAGCAGTCCACCACCTTTGACGTGGTCGACCTCACTCCAGTCTATGTGGAGACAGAAGTTGCGATTGATGAGGTCGAAACTCTCCGGACATCGGAAGACTAATGCGGGACTTCTGCGCCTGGGATGTGTGAACCAGATGTCTGCACCTAACACACCTGGACCAGTTTGGTCTAGGTTTCTGAGGGGCCTGCCAGACCGTCATGGCTTTGAATTGTTGCCAAATTAGAGTGGGGCCTACTCCTAATTATCCTAAGACTATATTTTCTTTTGTGGTGTTTCAGGTTTAGTTATTGCTGTGATTTGTTTTGGGATAGCCGTCAACATCTCCTTTTTCTTTTCTAGGACCGTGTCCAATGATTCTAAGTGATTCTTTGGCTTTATCTTGTTCTTAAGGTGGTGTGTATCCCCTTCTTCCCTTACTCTCTCCCGCACCAATTCCCTTCACTCTAATCATTCCCCCATATTGTCGCTTCCTAGAAAATAGCAGACTTGTTGTTTTTCCCATCCAACGTTGCTGCCACCACTCAAGACAGCACCCCCACTGCTGTCCTTGTTGCTCACCCCTTCCCCCTGCTGTCGTCACCTTCCTCCTTGCTACCCCCACCCTCCAGTTTGCTAGTCAACCCTATTGCCACTTCCCTGGATGAACAAATTCCTAGCCGCACCACATCCAGCCTAAATCCAACCCAAGTTGTGTTGTGTTTTGTTTTGTTGCAATTTCAGCTTTCTACCTTGTTTTGCCCTAATTTCAAATACAATAATAATATTTCTTTCCATTGGATTTTTCTTAAATTCCGGTATCGCAATATGTCACATCACTCAATTAACCATCACAGCTATGCTATTACTTACATATCATTAGATTTATCACAAACCTAGGATGCCCATAAAATGCATTAGGTGCATGTCTTAGTGTCAGTGGAGCACAAACTATACTAGTGTAAACAAATGTCCACATGTGTATTGAGGCAGGCAACAAGGATATATATTATTTTGTTAAGGTTATAGGATTCAAGGCTTAAATGCTTTAAAGAAAATTTAATGAAGTTAATTTTTGTCTGTGTGCGCTAAATTTGACTTAATAGGGGTTCTGATACTTCTGAAAGTAAAGTTAATTTTAGGAAAATATCTTTGAAAGATCATTATATGGTTTTCAATATAGTGGCCTTATCATGATTTAATCAATATCATTTTGGAATTGATCAAAAGCATTTTGCAACTTTTTAATTCTTAAACACGTAATATTAAGAAAATTTTCATGAGCCTTGAATCTTGTAGTTACTATCATATATATTATTACTATTTGCCCTTTTGATTAATATCACACGACTTCTATATGCTTTCCAATGAAGAATATTGAATTGGGTGCATACATACATTCTTGATCCCTATAGATAATGGCTAATGTAAAATTCATTATTTCTGGAATTTACCATACTACCAAAAATGAATGCAAATTATGCAATGGTGGTGTCCATTTATGCATGTAAGATGCTTTGGTTGAATCATGATTGTTTGGTTTTATCCAATGATTTGCATTGTTTGATGTTGATATGGATGCGCAGATTTTCATGTGAGGTGATGATCATTAGGGTTGTAAACGAGCTAAACACGAGCGAGCCAGAATCAGTTCGTGTTCCGCTCGTTTATATTTCGAGCTCAAAAAGTGTGTTCATGTTCTGCTCGTTTGCTTAGCGAGCTGAACACGGGCCGTTCACGAACAAAAAATTGTTTTTGACAACCATAATCACGTACTCATAAGATGTTAAGGATTGTGGCAAGATTTAAAAATTATTTTTTATATTAAAACATCATTTGAATCTAATTTAATAATTTTTATTCTTTTTTCTTAATTAATACTTTTAATTGATTATAAATCATTGTAGCTTTGTAGTCAATTAAATTTTTTAAAAACACTACTCCTAAGATATATATATATATATATATGTATATATATATATATATATATATATATATATATATATATATATATATATATATATGTATATATATATATAATATTTCAAGCCAAAACGAGCCGAACACGAACGAACAAGTTTTGTTTTGTGTTCAGCTCGTAACTTAGCGAACGAGCCGAACACGAGCAGCTCGCGAACAACGAGCCGTTTTGATAGCTCTGATGATCATAGTTCCGAATGCATTTTGATGTATGCATTTTGATGTACTCCAGATCTTTCCATTTTGGATGTACATACATACCACTCAATTCCTATGTATTTACATATCTAACACCTAAACTTTATTTTTTACATGTCATCTCATACATGGAAATGTGTATTTCACTTTTTAATATCTAAAATAGTGATATTTTTAATGTGAGATGGAAGATTTTGGTGGTATAAATGTAAAAAAAAAAGATAATGTTAGATATGTAAATACATAGGAATTAAGTGGTATGTATTTAAACGCCCCTTCCATTTATTTCATGAGTTGAAATGATATGTTAATTCCAATTTTATCTTTCTTGTTTTCTTAGCCATTCGAAGTGATTTGCCTGAAGACTGATTGCTGCTGGAGCATGCTGCTTAACTCTTTTTATAATTTTATGAAATATATTGTTTGTTGTGTGCATTATTGTTTCGTTTTTAGCCTTAAATGCACATTCAATGATCTTCATGTGCTATAATAGATTGCCATGCTTTCTTTTGGGAAGTTACATGACATGTTTTAGGGGCATTTACATACATACAGCACAATTCTTTTGTATTTACGTTACAGAAATTAAATAAATTTATGTCGATCAAATCGGATGCAAATCAAAAGAGAATCTGATGATGTTTGAGATATATCATTGGATTTGCATCTGATTTACGTACAATTTTTTCTGAGGGTAAATTGAGGGTCGGTTGTGTTAATTCCATCAATTTTACTTTGAAATATTTCGAAGCAAATAATTTGTGTCGTTGCAACGTTATATTTGTTTGGGCTCACATCGAACTTTGCATATAAAAACATTGGATGATAAAAATACTCATCAGATTTTCATCAAATATGCAACGGATAATATCGAAGAACGGCAATATATTATTGACAATTTAGCTACGGATTAAAAAGAATGCAAATCAGACGCAAACCTGCTGAACAGAAAAAAAATTTAAAAGAACAATTACCACAAACTACACAATAAAATATTCACATCTCAATAAAATTTAACCCAGTCATATCATAGATCAAAGCTCAAATACATATATTAATGAAAAAGATAATGTCCAAACTGATCTACATTGTTCATTTTAAATACAAAGAAACGGACGACATTCGGTAGAGTCAAGATTACGCTTGATACTTTACCAAATTAGGTGGAGTATGTTCCTAAAGCTTCATCTCAATGAAATGAACACATCTATATGACTAGGTGAGCATGGAATGTTGAGTCTCTTCATAAAGTCCCAAATCGAGGCAAACTTAGGGTTTTTCGAGCTATATCTTTGTCGAAGAGGTGAGGTCTCGATCGGGTTGGTTGAGAAGCTTCGCCTTGGTCCCACGAACCTCCTCTAAGCTTCAATTAATTATGTGGTTGGGGCTTGGTATGAGCTAGACTAAAGGGTGGATCGAGCTTGATCTAGCACTAGGTTAGAGGCCACGAGGGAGGGGGCTTTGATTGTAGAAGTGATTTTGAAGTATGGGGGTAGCTTTTAGAATGTTCAATTTGGAGTTTTGTGAATTTTGGTGAGATGGTCGAAAAAGCCCTGGATTTCAATTAGAAAATTAGGGTTTTGAGGTGTGTGTTTGGGGGGTTGGGGGGGGGGGTGTGGAGTGACTAAAAATGATGGGAATGAGCTTTATATGAGTGCAGAAGTGTTTTGGAGATGATTTGGTAGGGCTTCACTAAGGTCCAAGCTCTTCTTCCATTTTTGGCCGTGAGGGGTGCCCTATTAATAACCTCGGCCATGGAGCTTAATTGGCCAAGGTCAGGGGTCTAAGGTGGCGCCAGGTGGGGCTAAGGTGGAGGCAAGAGTCCAATGAGAGTGAGCCACATTGGATGGGCTCAATTTTGGGTTTCCTCACTTTGGTGATTCTCGACCTTGAGCTTGCTATTGATCATGGTGGCTGGCCAGGCCATGGGTGGTCACCATCTAGCTGTGGGAGGTCAGGTGTGGAGAGTGGTGAAATCAATTATGTAGTGTCATGCGTCCAAGGGTTAGATTGAAGTGGAATGGGGTGGCTCACTTTTGGTTTGGCTTGGGTTAGGTTCATGGGAATGGGCTTGGGTGGCTCCATATGGTGGCTTTACCTAGTGATAATCGTTTGGGTTTGGGTGGTCAAGTCCTCATCATAGAGGTTAGGGTTTAATCATGGGTTAGAGTGAAACATGGGTATAGTTGAGTGCTTTTTAAGGGATCTTAAAAGAGATCCCTCCTTTTTCCATTTAACGGGCGATGACATGTACATGGCTAAGGAGGCTCACATGTGGCTTGGAGAAGGCTTTACGGCTTGCATGTGGCTTGGATACTTTTCATGAAGAAGGATTTTAGAGGTTTCTTGACATTTTATGAAAGGTCATCATTACAACAAATGTGAGAAATTTAATCATGCATTTCACCCCCCCATCCTAAATTCAACTTAACCAAAATATCTCTATTTTGTCTACTTAACCACGTGACAACCACCTCATCGTCGACATCTCCGAAGTTCCACGTGGTGCCTTCTGATTGATTGCACTTTACACCTCAGCCACCACATGTGCCTGTGGTTTGAGGTCTTTAACCGAACGAATGCGCGTCCGAACCGATCCGCGCTGTTCATTTTAAATACACGAAAATGGACGACATTCGGTCATCGTCCCCAAGGGATATAACCTGAGAATTGTCCATCATTTAGAGTCAATGTATCGCTCGATACTTGACCAAATTAGGTTCGATTTGTTCCTAAAGCTTCCTCTCAATGAGACAAACACATCTATATGGCTAGGTGATTATGGAATGTTGTTACAAAGTCCCAAACCGAGGCAAAATTAGGGATTGTCCAGCTACAACTTTGCCCAAGAGGAGAAGCCTTGATCGGGTTGATTAAGAATCTTCACCTTGGTTCCACGAACCTCCTCCAAGCTTCAATCTTCTCTGTGGTTGGGTCTTGATATGAGATAGACTAATGGGTGGATCGGGCTTAGTCTAGCACTAGGTTAGAGGAGAGCCTTGATTGTAGAAGTGATTTTGAAGCTTAGAGGTGTCCAAAGTGGCACTTAATTGGCCAAGTTTAGGGTTCCAAGGTGGAGCCTAGGTGGAGCTAAGGTGGAGGGAAGAGTCTGATGGGGGTGAGCCACATTGGATGCTCAATTTTGGGTTTCCCCCCTATGGTGGTTCTTGACCTTGGGCTTGTCGCCGACCATGGTGGCCGATCAGGCCATGTGTGGTCACCATCTGGCTATAGGAGGTCACAAGTGGAGATTGGTGAAGTCAATTGTGTGGTGCCATGTGTCCTAAGGTTAAATTGAAGTGGAATTGGGTTTGGCTCACTTTGGATTTAACATGAGTTAGGTTCATGGGAATGGGCTTGGGTGGCTCACCATGGTGGCTTAACCTAGTGATAATAATTTGAGTTTAGGCGGTCAAGTCCCCATCACAGAGATTAGGGCATAATTACGGGTTATAGTGAAGCATGGGTATGGTTAAGTGCTTTTTAGGGAATCTTGAAGGAGAGAACTCTTTGTCATTTAAGGAGTGATGACTTGTACATGGCTAAGGAGGCTCACTTGTGGCTTGGAAGAGGCTTGATGATTTGCATGTGGCTTGGATATTTTTCATGAAGAAGGATTTTAGAGATTCTTTGGCATTCTATGAAGGGTCGTCATGAAGCCAAATGCGACCTTTGGATTTAAAGTTTTGGGCCTTGAGGATAGGTTGAGGGGCACTGATTTTTTGGGCTTGTTTTGAACTTGGATTGGTTTTTAATGATATTGAAGATTAAATCATGATGGAATTTAGGGCTTAGGCTTGGAGAGTTTGGGGCTTGGCATGTGGACTCAAATTTAGGTGGATTCTAGGTTTAGGGTGAATTTGGGTTGGCTTGAACTTGAATTTGAATGGCTTTGGATTTGAATTTGAATTTAGTGGGAATGGGTTTGAATTTGGAATTTGGTGGATTTGGGTGGATTTTGGTGGAAATTGGGTTAATTTGGAAATTTTTGTTAATCTTGGGAAATTCTAGGGAATTGGGCAATTTTTGGATTTTAAGTGGATTAAGGTTGTGAAGGTAGTGACGGAGTGTGAAGTCTGGTGAGGTGAAGTAGTGAAAAGAGTATGATGGATGTGGTGATGTGAATGTGTGAGGAGTTTTGAGTGTATGTATGTGAACTGGTGATGGTAAGGGGTATAATGGACTATGTCCTTAAAGCCTTATGATCTTGTAGGAACTCATTTTTAGTTTCCACATGTTAGTCCTAACCATCTTAAACAAGAGTTGAGGACTTGTGACAACCCATGTGAGACTTCACAAAAGAGTCAAGAAGCAGTTTGAGCTTGTGAGTGAGGTGGGTCCAATCACAAGTTTTTTAGGATAGTTAATAAGAAAACCCTAGGGCTAGATCCTAGGCTCCAGAAGAGAAATTAGAACTCACCAAAATGAGGCCCACAGTGAGGTCTCTTCTTTCCTCTAAAATTCAGGATCTCGCCATAGGATCTTCCTATTGACTCTTTAAGAAGATTAGTGATGTGACCTACCCCATGTAGAAATTCAAGCAACTTCTTGACTCTTTTGTAGTCTCACATGTGTGGTCTTAAATCCTTAACACTTAGTTGAGTTGAGTATGACCAATATGTTGAAGCTCAAAATGAGTTCTCATAAGAAGGAAGAGTGTCATAGGTAGAGTCTTACTTATGGACCACACACACACTCACATCACCCATACACACACACACACACATCACATCCACAGTTACACATGGCTCTACCCGACACATATACACTTCCCCACTAAACTAAAAAACGAAAATCTTCAAAATTTTCCCAAATCCACCCATACTCAGCAAGTCCATCCCAAATCCACTAAATTCATCCAAATTCATCATCAAGTTAAAATACCCCCAAGCTCATCATGACAAATTTAAGATGCCATGAATCCCAAAAGCCCACATCCACTAAAGCTAAGCTCAAAATCCTCTCTAACAAAATAAACCCACCATGATCAGTTTAAACACCATCAAGCCCATGTACAATGCTAAAGGCCACAACCAATTTTAAAGGCCAACCAAAACCATGCCTAAATCCAAACTCAATTAAAATGAAAAGCCCTCATGTTAAAGTGAGCCCCTTCCCTCATCACATTAAATTTTGATCAAACCTAAAGTGTGAGATAACATGATTAAAAATGACTAATATTGAAACTCATGAAAAGTAATTTCAAGGGCTCAAAAGTCACCCAAATCTCTTTAATGTAGGCCATGTAAGCAATGCACAAGCCTTAGGCAAACCATGTCACTTATGAGCCCTAATTCCTAAGCCATAGGGAAGCATAGCCATAGGGAAGCCAAGGAGTCATTCATGAGCCACCATATCACTTGTGGCTAAAGGAGGAGCCTCTTTTAAGATTCTCTCCAAGATACTTAGCCACTCCCATGATTCACCTAAACCCATGATTAAGCCCTGATCCCCATGATTGGGACTTGACCATCCAAGACCCCATGCTGGCCATTAGGTCTAGCCACCATGGGAAGTGAGCCAAGCCCATTTACATGACTCAAACCAAGGTCAAACCCAAAATCACCTCGAACTCTTTCCACGTAAATTGAACCCACATACACATGACACAACCCAAATGACTTCACCAATCTCTACTTCTTAACCTCCCACAATTGGATGGTGATCACCCATGCCCTGGCTAGCCACCATAGCTGGCGGTAAGCCCAAACCCGAGAGCCACCCATGGAGCCAAAACCCAAAATCACCCATCCAGTGTGGCTCGCCCACATTGGACCTTCATACCTACCATAGCTCCATCTTAGCATCACTTTGCAATCCAAGCTCAGGACAATTGAGCCCCCTTAGTTGAGCTTATCAATAGGGCACCCCTCACGGCCAGAAAAAAAGTACACAAACCCTAGCGAAGCCTTGCCAAATTGTTTCCTAACCATTCCTACACTCAAAAGAAGCTCATCCCTATCATTTATAAGCTCTTAAACCACCAATAAAACCCTAATTTCCCTACTAAAATCCAGGACATTTTCGACCATAAAGCAACCATACCAAAAACCTAAATTGATTGTTCCAAAAGCTTCCCCACACTATAAAAACAGTTCCTCAATCAATATTACCCTCTCTTGCGACTCTAACCTAGGACTAGACCAAATCTGATCCACCTTTTGATCAGTCATACCCCGACTCAATCTCAATGCAAATTAGAGCTAGGAAGAGGTTTGTGGAACCAATCCAATTGAGGCCTCACCTCTAAGGCAAATGTATAAGCTCAAAACTTCTATTTTTGCCTCTGTTTGGACATTTGTGAAAGAAATGAACAACCTGTCCCTTAGTCGTATAGATGTGTTCGTCTCACTTAGATGAATGTGTAAGAACAAGACCCATCTAATTTGGTTAAGAATCGAGCGAGATCTTAACTCTAGATCTTGGATGGCTCTCGGGCTATAGTCCCGTGGGGACGATGAACTATGTCGTCCATTTCCGTGTATTTAAAACGAACGACAACGCAGATTGCTTTGGACGACATAACGGTGCGACCCAAGATTGCAGAGCACAGGGTGACAAGGCAGCCACGTGGAAAGCACGATTAATCAGAGGGCGTCGTTCATAGTTTTGAGGACGCCTACGTTAACGTGGATGCTACGTGCTTAAGTAGAAAAATATAGATTTTCTGAATTAAATAAATGTAGAAAATAAATACACCTTTAAAAATTCATAACTGTAGAAAAATCACAAAATAAAATAAAAATGCCCATGAACTCAATAAATAGAGGAGAATTTAATGAAAATAAAAATAAAAATAATTATATTATATTTAATTTATAATTAGTTAAATACTCTAGAGAACATTTTAATCATTACAAATTAAATATTAATCACCATGACATGAAATTTTAGGAGCTCATTATCTATGTGATCGGGGAGGTTATCTGATTTTTTCAAGGTTAGAGGATATTTCTAACCTTAAAAAGCCCTAATTTTCTATAATATTTACTTCTATTTTATTAATATAATTATAAAAAAATAAAATGAAATCAGAAAATATGAGATGATAAGTAAAGTAATGCCAGAGGCACTAAAGAAAAATAATAATGAAATATAATATTAAAAAAAAGCATTTTACATGTATTTTTCTATTAAAACTAATTTAAAATTACAAAAATTCAAGTATAAATCAAAATAATGTAAAATTTGCTCTGATTGGTCCTCTGAGCCCTACCAATGTCAATTTTTTTTAAAGAACAGAGAACATAATTTTTTGCTATTAAATTAATTTTTATTGAAAATTCATGATTTTTTATTCAGATTATTACATAAAATAGAATACACATCAGAAAATATAAATTCACTTCTGAAGTGTTAATTAGCCTATGGGCAATTGGTCAGTGAAGTTTCATAGTGATTGGAGCAATGATGTGAGGGTTATTGGGTGCCCATTCTAATGGTATATTTGTAAATATGGAATTCTTCATTATTTGATTTTTTAGGGTAAATCAGAGGGTAAGGGATTAAAATTTTCATAAAAATTTTAATTGCAAGTTTACCCCTAAAACCTTAAAGAGCTTTGTAGTGAGTTAAGCTTAACTTAAAAATCGTTAAGGATCGAAAACAAGTTTGTTAGGACACTATAAGGTACTCAAGCCTAACATAGGAGTAGAGCTATAGTAGAGCTATAAAACTTCCTAATTTTTACATATGTATCATTGTTGGTTCAACTTGTAGAACTATCATTATGGAGTTGTGGATTAACTTAAGCCTTTACCCATGGGCTAATTAGGACATAAGAAGTGGAAAGCTATAAAACACAACTTGGAGCAACAATATCCTTTTAAAATTTCAACCTGAAATTAATTAATGGACCAACTAATTAGGAGAGCCAAATGAATTTGAAACGACTCAAGGAATTCCAAGGTTGTTTAGAACCATGCTCCCGAACATCCTAGTAAGATCTTGAGCATTTCAGAGGGCATTTGGACCTATTACAATTTGTTGAGGAAAATCATCCTTAAAATTACAATAATCTTCGGGGTCAAAAGAAGATATAAGGATCCACTAAAACATAACTCACCACCCTTCAAACTGAAACATGTTCTTAAAAGATCACTTCAATCCACCTTAAGAATTACACCAGCCAAAATAGTGCAAAACCTTTAGAGCATTCTAAGTAATGAGGTTTTATATGGAACGTTGGGCTGGTTTATAAGTCGAAAGTATTAGTGATATGGGTTAGAATGCAAAAGACATCTAGTGCTAAAAGTTTGGATAGTGGAATGGTATTGTATCTCCTAACTCAATGACTTTGTGAGGGTGCGGAATTAGTAGTGCTATCCTCCAACATTTAGTAAAAGATTTTCCTTACTCTCATGGGTTGCTGGTGGCTCTAGCCTAATAGTGTGACTGACTTATGAATTGTCATATTTACAAAATATGTGAACATAACATCTTTTCTGGTTAAACTTATATTTTATTTGTTAAGTAAAAATTTTAAATTATTTATATGCATGACAAATTAAGATTTTTTTAGTGTTATCTTTTTGGCAAGTTCTTTTCAATCACATAGACCGGTCTAGAGGCTTCCCTCATTTAATTATCTTGTTGATAGCCTTTTACTATATGTTGTGCTCATATGCACATATATTAAAGGATACCTACGTATGTCCCTCGAGAATTGTCAGGGCCACAGGTCCTAAGTCTAAACCCACTCCTAACTCAAAATTGTTATACCCAACTCGAATATTTCATATATGCTACAATTAACCTTACACAAACATGCATGCTTTTGATATTTTGGATTTAAGATTTTGGGCCTTTAGGATGAGTTAAGGGGAATTGATTTTTTGTGCTTGGTTTTGGGCATGGATTGGGTTTTAATGTTATTGAAAATTAAATCATGATGGGCTTCATAAAGTCTTGAACTTGTCATGATGAAATTTATGGCTTAGGTTTGAGGAGTTTCGGGCTAAGCATGTAGACTCAAATTTAGGAGGATTTTAGGTTTAGGGTAGATTTGAGTTGGCTTGAACTTGATTTTGAATGGCTTTGGATTATAATTTTAGTGATATTGGTTTCGAATTTGGAATTTGGTGGATTCGAATTGATTTGGTTGGAAATTGAGGCAATTTGGAAATTTTTTGTAATCTTGAGAAATTTGGAGGAATTTAGTAAATTTTGGATTTTGGGTGGATTAGGGTTGTGAGAGTAGTGAGGGAGTGTAAGGTGAGGTGATGTGTATTGGTGAAAAGGGTATGGCGGATGTGATGATGTGAATGTGTAAGTGAGAAGTTTGAGTGTGGTGTATGTGAATTGGTAATGGTAAGGGGAATGGTTGATGGTGTCCTTAAGGCCTTATAATCCTATATGAACTAATTTTTTAGTTCCTACATGTTAGTCCCAGCCATCTCAAATAAGAGTTGAGGACTTGAGACTACCCATGTGAGACTTCACAAAAGAGTCGAAAAGTATTTTGAGCTTCTAAGAGGTGAATCGGATCACTAGTCTTCTAAGATTGTTAATAGAAAAATAGAAGGCTAGATCCTAAGCTCTAGAAGAAGAGTTAGACCTCACCAAAAATGACGTCAACATTGAAGTCTCATCTTTCCTCTAAATTCAGAATCTAACCATAAGATCTTCCTACTAACTCTCCTAGAAGATTAGTGATGAGACCCACCCATGTAAAAATTCAAGCCACTTTTTAACTCTTTTGTAGTCTCGCGTGTGGCCTTAAATCATCAATACTTAGTTGAGTAGGACTATATAAAATTTCCTATAAAATAATAGACATTCAGTGTTGCATAAAATATATATTTTTAACAAAAATAAATGAATTTTACTGCTCTATAGCAGTCTTATGACTCATTTCATAGTTCATGCACTACTATATATGAGTATCAATTGTTTAAATTATTAAAACTATATATTGTGCTGTACACAATTCTGTATACTTTGTTGTATTAAATACATAAAAATTATTTTAAGGTGCACATACAAATTTTAAGTGCTGTGCTATTTTCCATAGCAGATAAAATTCAATATCTCACAATGCGTGTGATCATGCCATCAATTATGAACTTATCAACACTGCAATAACTGAAACTATAATTTTTTAATGACCAGTTTTTATTTCTTAGGGCCCGTTTGGGGCAGCTTGTAAGTGCGGTGGCATTTTTGAAAATGCCACTAACCGTTTGGTTCGCGCATTTTTGAAAACAATCTGCTGCGTTTGGGTTTTTTACACTAAACATAGGTCGCAAGTCGACCCCCGCGATCGACCCGAGGGTCACCTTTCACTTATCCTGAAACGCACAAACTGCCCCAAACAAACAGTTGCAGCTTTTTGTATTACTTTTTTTTTAAAGGCTAAGATTCATTTTTAAACAAGAAAAGATTATTGACGAATATATGATCAAAAAAATGGTACAACAAATGCTAATAAATTAACAATCTAACCTATTTATATCCAACTTCTTGCATCAAATGCCGATAGCTCCTTCCACGTACAATACGTTGCCACAGGAATGAGATGTATTCTTGAAGGCTCATTTGCATTATTTCTTGTACATGCCTGAAACATAACAAAAATTTATTCATATTCATATTCATACAACACTGCCTATTTATTTACATATGCAACACCTATCCTTTGATTTTTTACATTCATACCACCCTTTAAATGTTACTAATAATGCATTAAAATTTGTGTATTATTTATTTGAAAAGGTCTATTATTGGGAAAAAAATTTGCGTCCGGAGAGCGTACGCAGAGATGCGTACGTAAAAATGTACAAGAGTTACACGGGAGTTACCCCCATGTAATTCCCGTGTAACTCTCGTGTACAAATGGATGAAATAGAAGCACGGGTTACAAGTGAATTACACGGGAGGTACAAGGAGGTTATAACACGTTTGTAACTCACTTGTAACTCCCGTGTAACTCCCATATACTTTTTTACATACGCATCTCTGCGTACGCTCTCCGGACACAAATTTTTTCCCTATTATTGATGTGATATAAAAATTTGTGTAATAGATAAAAAAAATAGAAGTTTAGGTGTTAAATATGCAAATACATATGAACTAAAATGTAAATTCAAACAAAACATACCATCTCACAATACATCTTTGAAAGCCAACTGTGATTGGGCGTATGAAAGATGGATCCCTTTGTTGATAGAGTAAACCAACCTATAATAGATGTGTCAAATGCAGTTCTAATCTAAAGATAGATTCAGAATGTATTTATTTATATATCTAATAGCTAAATCTTTATATTTATTTAGAATAATGTTTTAATGGCTAAATTGCATCGAAGTATCTGCAAAAAAATGTGAATTTTGCTTTAGATTAAGTTAATGCAAGTGGTATTTTTAATGTGATTTTAGATATTATGAAAGTTCTACTAAGTCAGTATAAAGATTAAAGTGTTAGAAGTATGGATAAAAGATGGTTATAAAGATTATGTGATATATAGGTAAATCCCCCTGTATTTTAAGGGGTCTTTACATACATACCAACCAAATCATATGTATTTACATATCTAACACCAAGAATTTATGTTCTATATTTATACACATCACATCAAAAATAAACATTTTTACTTAAACAAGTGAAATAAACCTTTTCATGCCAATGGTATGTATGTAAAAATTGAAGTTTAGGAGTTAGAAATGTAAATACAGGGGAAATGAGTTGTCCGTATGTAAATCTTCCTATTTTAAAACATGTTTTTGAAATTAAAGCAACAGAAGAAGCACAAAAGGCATTCATAGTGAATTAAAGCAGAGTAATTTGTCATACCTCAAGCATGGCCGCCAGTGCTGGATCATCTAGGATTTCAAAGCTTTTGTCAGCTAGGTAATTCACCTTCAAAAGAAATAAAGTTATAGAAAATATTAGGAAACTAGTTATTTATCATAGGGAATTGAACATTACTGCTGCCACAAGATTTTATGAGCATGCCACTCAAATCTTTGACATTACATATAAAATAGAATTATTATTAACTTTTTAAAAGTGACATACACCATTTCATGCATAGATTTATAATGTAAATATCAAATTTTAGGCGTTAGGTATGTAAATAAATTGTGTGGTATGTAAATTTCCCCAAATATATATATATATATATATATATATATATATATATATATATATATATATATATATATATATATATATAAAGAGAGAGAGAGAGAGAGAGAGTCATGTCGTCTCCCACGCTCGGCTCTACTAGGGTTTCGCTTCATGGCGAACCCTAGCGACCCTTACAACAATTTATTGCATCTAATCCTAGTGTGTTCTCCGACATCGTCATCTTCGCTGCTCTTCATCTTTGCCGTGTATATCGACGGCATCGCTGCTCTTCGTCTTCGTCATCGGCTCTGGCTGGCGGAGGAGCTCGCGTCGTCTCCTTCGAGCCTGCTCGTCTACTGCGGCGTCTGCGGAAGAGCTCGCGTCGTCTGTGGTGCTTCGCTCGTGCTACGTCAAAGCCGCTCGACTGCTCCGTCAGAGCGACTGCTCACGTTGCTGCGGTCGTGCAGACTTCGATTGGCGGCAGAGTCGTTAAGCTGCGTCACGTTTACTGCTTCTGCAGTGTGTGAAGCACGCTAATGGAATCAGGGCTTTCCTACGCCGCCGCCCACGCCGATGATAACCCGCCAAACCCCCCAATATTACAGTGGTTCACAAACGTAGCTTACCTTTCCACCTCGCAGATAGTCTGATATTCCCGCATATGTATCATGAAAAAAACGGTCAAACCAGCACTATTCTTCTCTGTCGCTGAAATTTCATCTATTGCAAAAAAAATATAAATTTACACTAGTTGACAAGTTTCAATTAAGTCGCCCTAAGATGGAGATTACCAGGAAGGTTTTTGAAGATTTCAAACTAGTTGGGGATTGGCAGGTGGACCTTCTCGACGGAAAACATGTTATGACACAGCTGAGCATAGAAGCTGACTACACAAAGATTTTCTTAAAGAAATTCATACAATTGAGGGCAAACCTATAAAATTGTTCAAATGGACTCCTGATTTTGATCAGTCAAGAACCCCCCTTTGCGTTTATCTGGTTCTCATTACCCAAACTCAAGCTTCAATTCTTTGACCAACCTATCCTATACGCAATTGGGACTATCCTTAGAAAACCTATGCAGGTAGACATACCTACAGTTCATTTCTCAAGACCTTCTACTGCAAGGATTTTGATTGAAATGGATATTACACTACCAGATGTAGAAGAAGTCTGGTTTTGCTCTGCTCACAATGGTTTTTGACAAAAAATCATTATGAAACAAAAATCTCACTACTGCAAGTACTGCAAGATGTTGGGACACCCGCAGGAAAAATGTTTACGATTGCACCCACAGTTGAGAACCAATAGTCAAAAGCAGAAAACTCCTCGCTGCTCTGGACACATTGGCTCCACCTGATGAGGGACTCACCACAAGACAGGAGTTGGTATCTGATGTAATTGTCCCTTCCCCCGACCATACTACAAGGGATAATGTTCTGCAAAACAAGATAGTCTGGCAGCTCCTCTTCAGGAAGCATCAGGTGCAGAGGTGACATTACACACTGAACCTATCGTTGTTGCAACGACTAGCTTTCATTTTACTGCGGTTCTACTATCTAATCAAACCGAGGATCGCATGAGCTAATCTTGACAGGTTTACACTTCTCAGCGGAAGAAGAAAGTTGGGGGCACACTCCAACTTGGAAATTTAATAGATGACACTTTAGTTACTCCTAGCAATGACACGACACTTCAAAGTTTGTTATCTGACTCCGCTCCTAAAACTAGAGGAAGAGGCGGGACAAAATTATCTCGTCCCTAGCTACTTGTTTTTTGCATGTTTTAAATTTTTAGAGTTTATTTGTATCATTTTCTGTTGGGGTATTACTGTGCGTTGTATCGTACGGGTAGGGTGTCTCTATTGGGCCCGCTCATAAGGAAAAAAATTGTGTATGTCAACTGTATGCAGAGTTGCATACGTAATAGATTACACGGGGGTTACAAGAGTGTTATAACCTCCTTGTAACTCCCGTATAACTCACTTGTAACCCACGCACTTCTATTTCATTCATTTGTAGATTACAGATGTTACAAGGTTACAGGGGGGTTACACGAAGTTACACGAAGGATACAAGGGGGTTATAACCCGCTTGTAACCCTCGTGTAATCTATTACGTACGCAACTCCTGCGTACGGTTGACGTACGCAATTTTTTTCCCTCTCATACACTTTTTATGTATATTTTCTGTTTCAATAAAATCAGCCCTTTGGGCTTTTCTCAAATATATATATATATGTGTGTGTGAGCAACATACTTTTGTCTACCCTTCGAGAAGTTGCAATAGAAGAGAAAGGTGTGACAAATGCTTTGAATTTGTTGAGAATTTTTTTATTATAAACCCGTTGGAACAGTGGTTAGAGCTTTCACATTGTCCAATAGGTTAAAAGCTCAATAATTGGTATATTAATCTAGCCGACAAAAATTAAATTTGAAGCCAGATGAGAACTTCGAGACCTTGAGTTAAGCGAACTTAACTAAAAAGGAAGAATTAGAATCCCACCTACCTCCTACACAATCTAAATGAGCTATCAGAAGGGAAAAAAGGACAAGTACAAACATACCACCCAATTCTCATATATTTACATATCCAACATTACTTTTAAAATTTATACCACCCAAGGCTTTCATATCCATCAAAAACCAGTGTTTTAACTTTTAAAAGGTGGCATACCCCTTGTCATGCATAGGTAATGATATATCTGTAAAGATTGAAGTTTAGGTGTTAGAAATGTAAATATATAAGAATCGAGTGGCATGTATGTAAATCCTCCCAAAAGAAAAAAATCAAGTTTCTTGCTCCAACAATCCCTCCATGAATCTCCAATGATAAATTATCAATCAACCAATCATTATTTGCTGGTTAAAAGTAATCTTACCATTTTCTTGATTTCAGAAAACAGAACAAAAGCTAGAAAAATAGTCCTTAGTCATGCAATTATTCGTTTTTATTAGTAATCAGTCGCAATCTGCGTAAATCTAAATAGAAACTATCAGGGAAGATGAATACCCCGAACTCTGCATTGATCAAAGATTGAACAAAATCCATTAGTTGAATCTTGGCCCATTTCAAAGAAGCAACAGGATTATCAGCAGAAGGTGGATGTCTCCAAGGAGCACCAAAATGTAATTGTTCTTTTGGAACTTTTCCACTCCGTACATCAGAAGCAAATTTCTGCAAGATAGCCAATGCTGACTCCATGGCAGGATTGACCTCAGTCACCTAATAGAAAGAACAGCAGCTGATCAAATACTAAAAGTCCGGCCGGCCCAAGCATAGCCAGAAAAAATGGTCTGTCAGCAAAAAGACAAAAAAAAAATCAGAGAACAACAAGCATGGTAATAAAAAGTTGGGTACACATATACCACATCTTATGTATTTACATATCTAACGCCAATTGTTTGATATATACAATTGTAACACCTGGGTGTCAGGTGCATGCACTTTTAAAAAGACAGTGATGATAGTATATTTGATGTGATGTTAAAAATTTGAGTGGTATGCATGTAAAATATGAATGTTTAGGTGTTAGATTTGTAAATTTATAAGAATTGTGTGGTATGTATGTAAATGCCCCAGAAGTTTTCAATACACAGAGTGGCCAGAGCTGCATCATAAAGTAACAAAAAAGAACTACTCAGAGAGTCAAATTGCTTTTAAAAGAAAAATTTACTCGTTCAGCAACTATAATGGTCAAACAATAAATCTAAAGAATAAAAAACACGATAGCCACGACATGTCACTAAACAGATTTCCCGTTATTGCAGACAAAAGTAACAATCTGACATAAAGGCAATACCACGACTGATATAATAAAGAAACAGATCAAGTATTTACGATAATTGAATGCTTTAATTCTAATAGCAAAACAGAGAAATCAGAATCACTCTTCCGTAGCATGCCAAGATTTCTGAAATTATAACATGAAAATTTCAGCATCTTATATTTGTCTTCATTTGTTTAATAACATTTGGCAATTGGTTAAGGAAAGTCAATTGACTTCAATGTTCGAATCTAAATAAACAAAAAAGTAAATATTATTTAAAATTAAAAAATGCTAGTAACAATGACTGAAGATGACAGATAGAGATGGATGTAAAGGTAACTGTGTCAATCCAATTAAGTTTGACACCATCTTTATAAAAAAAAAAAAAGAGATCGGAAGAGATAGCCATAACTCACAATACTATATATTTGAATCAATTTTGAAGAGGAAAGATGGATATTAGTTTTTTGTTCAATTTGGCAAGTAGCTCTTGTTGTCATTGGGACTTTGCACTTCTCAGGTAACATGCAAAGCCAACCAAAGGAATCCCAAGCAACTTGGAATTGGGGCCAAAATTGTGCAGCCATTAATTTTGCTTCAGACTGCCTAAGAAGTGTAATGGTGAAATTCTAAACTTCAATGCATTGATTCTCAGAGTTGATTTGGAGGAAGACGAGCAATTGGAGTAGAACAAGTCATTATGAGATAATTTTGTGAGATTTTGGGATTTCCTTCTTTATTTAGGCCCAGTTGTTGTTGGGATTTATGAGGTGGCAGGTGTGCTTTTAATTTTGTACACGTGATCATAACATGTTGGACCCAAATAACATAAATGTTGTTGTCTTGCCTAATGATTACTTTTTTGCTTTCCTTCTTTTTAGTGACACATCGAACTTGATCCTGGAGGCACTTTTGGTTTAAATTATTCAACAGTTACATTGCAAGGCTAATATCAGAAAGCAACCTTAAAATAATGGCAATGAAGTTTAAGATCGAAAATTTTAATGGTTCAAAAAATGATCTTTTAAAACAAAGATGCATCATGTTTTGTCCAATAAGATTTAAGAAAAAACTCGGAAAGTGTTTGAAAATTTAAGTACATATGAGTGAATCAAAAGAAAAAGGCTGATGAAAAAGCGCTTATGATTATCCAATGATGTTTTGTGGACAAGTTTTTGAGGGAGCTTAGAATCCAATGACAAATATTTACGGCTCGAATTAGAACCATTGTTCATGACAAAAGCCACTCCAATTGCTTATGTCAGGTAGAAACTAAACTTGCTTGCATGCAGGAAGGTGCAACAATTATGTCACAAATGAATAAATTTACTATCAATAAACATCAAAGTTTATTATTGTTGCGGTTTTTTACTTATAAAAATTTCATGAGACAACGTTATATAGAAGAGATACGATTATGTTAGAAGATGTGAGAAATTGACTTCTGTCAAAAGATGTGAGTTCTAAATTTGATAGTGCGCTTATGAAAAAAAACATGACAAGGGAATATCTGTGAAGGGGATAACAATAGAGACATGATTTACCTCTGTAGATAATTTTATTAACAGAAAAATGATAAACCAAAGGATTATATTGCACTAAAGAAAAGTTTGAATTAGTCAGAAAGCCATAAAAAGAATAGGATTGCAAATGAAAGCCTTGTCCATATAAATTTTGGTAGTGGTCTTTCCTAGACTGCAGAATATACGCACAAAGATCAATGGAGTTCCGGATTTAACATGCTCATTCCATGGGTTCAATATGTCATTACTTCTCTAGCTTCTCTAATTAAACCATACATTAACATGTATATATGGGAAAACTGATGTAGAGTGTCTTGGTATTTTTTTTATCAAGACACATGGTGGTGCATCTAGTACTTTGACTGGGGTTAAGATATGTACCTAATTTGAGAGTAAATCTTTTACCTTAAGGTATTTTAAGTGAGAGAATGTAATTTTTTTCCTTTTGAGAAATATAAGATCTTTAAGGTTTACGTAAATTGTTTGGTTGTTATGAGAGTCAAAATCATAAGAAATGGAGAAAAATCTGTAGTAGGGTTCATATTCAAAGAATGTTTTAGTAATTCCTTTGCTTACAATAAAGCATCATATTTTAGTGAATCATAGAAGAAATTAGGGTTTTAAAAAGTAGAATCGGTGACTGCAATGGTTTGCTTTAGTGAGGCAATGCATAAGTGACACCGTTATATGGTTCCTAGGCAGTGCAGTAAAGCACAAAAGGTGTTGGAAAATTTATAGGAATGATTAGGTGAGTGGTAAGGATGGATGGCGGCTGAAAATGGCGTGAATGGCGACGAGAAATTGAACCTTCTCTCGGGGCCAAGAAAAAATCCCTTGTCATCTTTTGCTCTCGCACAACTGGGATGAAAATGACCTTTTTGCTCTAAGTTGGGATGCAAGGTCTACATGTGCGGATTGAAGCAATCCATTCCTCTATTGCTCTGGCAACTGCTCTCGCAGGATCAATACAAAGGGTGAGTGTTGTGGTTGACTCTGGTCCTGCTCCTATGCTCGCATAATCGAGATGAAAATTATGGCTACAACTACGGCTGTCCTTGCTGCTTTTACACAAACAACAAAAGATGAGAAGAATTTATTGTGGTTGAGCCTAATGTCCCGTCGTGAATATTCAAGGTTTAGATTATTTTAATATAGCATAGAGTAATATAATTTCATAACATAATGTATTTTTTATAGAGACATTGCCTCAGCTACTTTGAGCATAAAGCCTAGAAGCATAAGCCTTTGATGAAGAAGGCGTAAGTCTCATTAAAGCCATTGAGGCTTAAGCTTCAGGCTTTTTTAGGAAGCCGCCGTTTGATTTGTGACTTGAGCCATGCTTCGATTTTTTAATCCATGGAAGAAAGAGTTTCAAAATTGGAAAAACAGTTCTAGAACAAATTCAGTAGTAGGAGATGGGCACTTCAGGGGTATAAAAATTCAATGATGGGTGGTGCACATTCTATTCAAAAGTACAAAATTTGAGTCACATAAGTCTCTCATAAATTTTAGTTTAAGTGACAACTCACCCTAACAAAACTTCTTGGTTTTGAGAACTAGCTACACACTAATGTAGATTTTGAAACAAATCCATTAAAAAAGTGAACTTGCCAACATTAGCATGCCTTTTAAATAAATTTGAATTTTATACCCATACAATAGCATGTTGAGTTTGGAATTTCTTAGAATTAACCTTCGTTATTCATGATCTCTATGTATTTGGTATGATAGCTATTTATAATCGAAATAATTTTTCATTTTGTTTTCATTGCAAAATGCAATTGTAGTAATAATCAATATGAAACATGAAATGTAAAATAGCTCAGCAAATTGATATAAAGATCTTGATTAAATAAATAATGAAAAAGTATCTTTAAATAATAGATAAAAATGAAACTAGATGTGATGGATTGGGCATGTACTAGGAAGTCAATAATGCCTATGAGAAAGAATTATTATTAAAGAATTAGAAAGAAAAATAAAGAAAACATAAATAGTCAAATAAATAAAAATTGTGCGAAAAAATTGATATAATTAGAATTAATATTTCATCCTAAACTCAGTCGAAACGAATAAAGAATAAAAATTCATAAAAATGAAACCCAAGAATTAAAAAATATTAAATGAAATAACCACTTCATATGGGACTTTCAAGTAGTAAATTATGGCACTAGGTCACAGTATCACAATGTTTATACAAGGAGATGTCACTTCAAGGGTATGCAAATTCAATGATGGGCGATGCAAATTCAATGATGGGCGATGCAAATTCCATTAAGTACTACAATTTTATAGGACAACATTTCCATTACAAGAGTCTCTTATAGATGTTAGTTCAATGATACGTTGCCCTAACATAACTTTTTGAATATGAGAACTAGCTATACATTAATGCAAAATTTGAAACAAATCCTTTGAAAAGTGAACTTGCTAACACTTATCATGCCTTCTAAATTACTTTTTTTAATTAATTTGAATGTTTTATATCCCCATTCAGTAGCATTGAGTCTGGATTACTATAGAATTAATCTTTGTTATTCATAACCTCTCTATTGTTCAAAATGATGTTGATATAGATGGGATTTTATTAGTACAATTCAAGTTGGATGGCTGAAATAGAGGAATGCATCAGGCCTATTGTTAGATTTAATGGAAATTTTTATAAGATGGAAGTGAGACCTGCAATGCTTTGCGGCGCCAAAAGTTGGCGTGTAAAAGAGAAGCATAAAATTAAGTTAAAATATTGCTGAGATGAGAATACTAGATGGATGAGTGGATTTACACTTAAACAAAATGTGAACTGAATGTGTCTTTGAAAGAGTTGGAGTAACTCCAGTGGTAAACAAGATTGGAGAGAGCCGTCTTAGATTTGTTGGTCACATTAAACGTCGACCATCTAATGACTCGGTTAGGAGAGTAGATGCTTAAGATTTGACTTATGTTAAGAAATATAGAGATAGACCTAAAAACACTCGGGCATGTTGTACAAAAAATGAACTTAATTTATTAGAATTAAATGAAAATATGACATTTTATTATTTAAATGAAAATATGAAAATAGAGAAAAATGATTCCGGCTTGTTTTTGTTGTTATTACTGTATTCATGAATTCTCTATCTTCTTACAATCGAAATTTTTGGGCATTTTCTTTTATTGTAACATGCATTCACTGTATTAATTAATATGAAACATGAAATGTAAAATAGCTAAGCTAACTGATACAAAAACTTGATTAAATAAATACTGAAAAAAAGTATATTTAAACAATAAAGTAAAATTAAACTAGATTTGATGATACTAGGGAGTAAAAAATAAATCTATAAGAATGATAAAAATATAATTGAATAATAAGAAAGGAAAATAAAAAAACAAATCAAATGTCACATAAATAAACATTATGCAAAATTTTTTTAATAATTTGAACCAATGTTTCATCTTATACTTAATTGAAACAAATAAGGATTAAAAATTCATAAAGTGAAACCTAAATAGTTCAGCTAATGCTAATGATGACAGAAAAAAAAAACATATTAAATTGAAAATAACTGTGTAATGTGGGAATTTCATGCAGTCCATTATGGCACTAAGTCATAGCATCACAACATTTATACAAGGAGATGGTCAGCGGTATAAAAATTCAATGGTATGTGCTGCACATTCCATTCAGCGGTGCAACTGAGAGAAGAACATTTGCATTACAAAAGTCTCTCGCAGATGTTAGTTCAAGTGACATCTGGCCCTAACAAAACTTCTTGGATTTTAGAAGTAGCTATATGTTAACGCAAAATTTGAAACAAATCATTTAAACAGTGAACTTGCTTACATTTGTCGTGCCTTTTAAATTTCTTCTTAAAATTAATTTTAATATTTTATATCCACATAAAATAACCCCGTACAATGGCAATGTTGAGGGTTTTCTTAGAGTTAAACTTTCTCATTCATGATCTCTCTGCACTCAATAAGATGGCTCCTTATAATCTAAATATTTAGGCATTTTTCTTTTAGAGGAAAATATATTCATGTTATTAATTATATTATAAAATACAAAATTTAAAATAGCTAAGCTAATTGATATAAAGATCTTGATTAAATAAATACTGAAAAAGTATATTCCAAATAATAAATTAAAATGAAACTTGATCTGATTGATCGGGCATGTACTAGGAAGTCAATAATGATCTATAAGAAAGATAAAATTATCATTAAAGAATTAGAAAGGAAAACGAAGAAAAAATAAAAGGTCACAAATGAAAATTATGCGAAAAAATTGAAATAATTAGAATTGATATTTCATCCTTAACTCAATCAAAACCAATAAAGAATAAGAATATAATTGCAATTAAAATTTCATCCTGAAATTAATCTAAACCAATAAAGAATAATAATCGTAAAGTGAAACCCATATGGTTCAGATGATGCTAATGATGACAATGAAATAAAACATATTAAACAAAATAACCTCTTGATATGGTACTTTCAACAGAATGATCAAATGTTAGTCGTTAATTTCTCACCTGCAAAAAGGCCAGATATGCATCAACAATATCCTCAAAATTACTTTGATTGTTAAGCCTGCAAAAGTCAGATAAATTATCAAATAAGCTTTACGAGACTATAATTGGTGACAACTTTGCCAAATAAAAAAACTTACTATGAATTGGAAAAGCATAACTAATTAAATGGACCAAATAAATTAAAATGATAGAAATTTTATCATGAATTATTCTGATGTATGTTTCTCAACATTCATATAGAAAAATAATCCCTCATAACTAGGGAGAAAGGGGTTAAAATAATTTAAATTGAAGTTCAAATATGGAAATTTGTTATGTTGGCGCCTAGCCTAAGGGCAAATTTGTCTTTTGTATGCCTAAGAGCAAATTTGTCTTTTATTATTAAATTAAAATGATAGGAATTTTATCATGAATTATTCAGTCATATGTTTCTCAACATTTATATAGAAAAATAATCCTTCATAACAAAGGACAAATTGGTTAAAATAAGTTAAGCTGAAGTTCAAATATAAAAATCTGTTACGTCGGTTCTTAGCCTAAGGACAAATTTATCTTTTGTTTGCCTAAGGGCAATTTAATCTTTTATTATTATTATTGTTGAGTATAAAAAGTTTGATTATGTTTAGAGTTAGGTTTTTGCATGAAATTATTGTGGCCAGTCTTAGATTTGGGGTTGGGGAGAGATTTCCTACCACTCGAACTGTAAGAATTGGGAGAGATTGCCTAATTCTCAAGTTTTAGGTGTTTATCTTTATATTTGTATTGAGTGTTTTGGATTATTGAAGAAAATAATTTGTCTTGCCCTAGATTTTGTTAAAAACATACAAAATTTGACGTGGGATTGTATCAAATTGGTATCAGAGGGTTCGACCTAGAAGGATTGTGACATACAGGCTCTACGTTGCGCACAGTGATGATTTGAGAAGGGATCGCAGCGTGCAGGTTTCTGTTGCCTCGTAAAACAGTTGCGGTTGGAGTTAACAGGGATGCAATGCAGGATTGTGTGCGACTGCATATCACTATAAAGTCGTGATTAGAGTTGCTAATAAGGTCGTGGCAGATTGTGGCAAACAGAGACCTGAAGCCCCAATTTGGAGCAGAGACCCGACATACAGGCGATGGCGGCAAATAGAGACCTGAAGCTCCCATCTTCCAGGTTATAGTGGATCGCTGCGAATAGAGACCCAAAGCTCCCATCTTTTTGGATCGCGCTGATCTGTGTGATACAATCTCGGAAAAAGCCAACAAAGAAGTTTCAACAAGATTGTGGCCTATAGTGCCCTAATTAAGTGCTACATTCACGCTTCAACTAGCTGGGATTCAACAAGTTGGGAAGCTTAAGACGGGATCGCGACTATAGGATCCGCCTTCAAATTACCAAATCTTGTGATACAACCGCAATAGGTGCTATCTGGGAAGTGATGACATGATTGACGTGATCCAGGGCAGAGATTTGCGGTACATTTGCGATAGAAGCTAGCTAAGAAGAGACAATGGGGATTCAGGGTATAAAAGATTTGCCTTGAGATTGAATGTTTTTCTAGAAGAAATGGCAACAAAGAAAGTAGATGATTTAGAGAAGAAATTAGAGGAAGGGATGAGTCAAATCAAATATAGGATGGAGGAAAGGTTCTCCACCATAGAAAGAAGGTTTTTATCCATGGAAAATCAATTTGAATGTCGATTTGAGAGCTTGGAAGAAATGCTAAAGAAGCTTATTGAGATGCAATCCAAGTCCTCATCGACAATTTAGTTTGCAAACCCTAACCAAGGGTTGACCGGAGATTCATTAGCTAAATCAAAAAGAAAAGAGATTGGACGAGAGAAAGATGACGAAAACATCCACCATCAAGAACCTCCTCTCAGAGGATTGAGGCGGTTGGACCGAAACATAAAGACGGGATTATTCAAGAGCTATGATGAAGCACAAAGAAGAAAGAAGAAGTCAGGAGGGGCTATGACTATGATCGAAGAAGGGAGTTTTACCCTCTATATTTCTAGAAAAATAGCGAAAAGAGAGGAAGTTGGGGTGGTGATGCTAGGGTTAGGAAGTTGAAAATGCCGATCTTCGACGGTTAAGACGCATAAGGGTGTGTGTATCGGGTGGACTATACTTTTCGGTGAATGGACTAGATGTGGAGGAGAAACGACAAGATTATGTTCGAAGGGGAAAGCCCGAGCCTGAGTTTAGTGGAGGGAGGCTAAATACCCAATACGTTCATGGGAGAAATTTAAGGATTATTTGTTGGAACGTTTCGACGTCATTCGAGAAGGAGACCTACACGAGCGATTCTATGCCTCGACTAAGGACGAGACTGTCATGTAATATAGGGAGAGATTCGAGCTATTGTCGGGATGACTGAGAAGGATTTCTGAAGCAAGATTGAAGAAGAATTTCATGAAGGGCCAAAAGCCCGACATAGGAGCATCACTCCGATTATTGAGACCGCGGGAATTTAAAAAGACAATTGATCTAGCCCAAATAGTAGAGGACAAGAACCAGATGGAGCGTCTTACCAAATTTCTAAAACTTCGACGATACCAAAAACATAAATAATGGAACTCTATAGAGAGGCTACAAAAGACATGAATAATGAACCTCGACTAAGAGCGACACTCAAGCTCCTTACAAAGGTAGAGATTCTAAAGAAGCGAGTCAAGGGATTATGTTTTTGGTGTGATGAGAAGTTAACCTAGGACATCGATATAAGTATCGAAAAATACAACTTCTCATTGTGCATAATGAAGAGGCAGAAGATGAAGAAATAGGGACAGTTGAGGTGGAGGAATATTATTTTTCCCACCCCGAGGAAATGTGTCTTTTGGGGGAGAAAGTATTGTTACGTTGGAACCTAGATAAAGGGAAATTTTATCTTTTACATGATTAGGGGCAATTTTGTCGTTTATAAACCTAGGAGCAATTTTGTCTTTTATTATATTATTATTGTTGGGTATAAATAGACAGATTATGTTTAGGGTTTGGTTTTATACATAAGATTATTGTGGCAAGTCTTAAGTTTAGGGTTTGGGGGAGATTTCCTATCACTCAAATTATAAGAATTGAGATCTACCTCTCAAATTGTAGGTGCTTATTTTTGTATTTGTATTGAGTGTTTTGGGTTATTGAAGAAAAAAATCTGCCTTGCTCTAAATTTTGTGAAAAAACATGCATAATTTGATGTCTGATCGTATCAAAATCCTCTCCAAGAATGGTCATGTATCAAAATTCATTATTTTTTTCTAAGAGAAACAAAATTTATTATAAAATTGAGTTATATAGAGTTCATTATAGGCATAGAATCATTCAAAAAAGGTCTTCCACGTTACCACCAATTTATTACCTCCATAAAAACCTAATAGCATACATCAAAATAACGTTAACTTGCAAGTCTCTATAAATATGCATATATCATAACTTCTTTGTTTTTTTAGAGAGAAATAATATCCACAAAGAAAATTAGTAGCATAAAGTTCATTATAGGCATGAAATCAGTGAGAAAAGGTCTTGAACAATACCATTAGTTTTACTAGCTCCATATCCCCTCGTTTAAGTGGCCCTTATGACCTTAGGTAACTACCTTGTAATCAATCTATTATATATGACAGCATGTATCTTGTAAAAATTGTCTGCCATTTTACGTTTGTGGATATAAAAAATATGTAATATTTTACTTCATATTGTTCAGTAGTATCCTTTCTAGAATGCATTCCCAAAGTTTCCAAATATATATACTCTGAATGCCATCAAAACAGTTTCTAATAATTTTAAACCAGTTGCTAGTATTCAGACAAGGAGAAAGTATTGATATGGCGACAAAACTACTACAAATATCAAAATATACAGAGAATATTCAGAAAGGCTCACAGAAAACGAAAGCAAGTAGATTGCTTACTGTTGATAAGAATCTGTCTGTTTAAGAGCATAAAGCTCTGACAGGTGCCGTGGATTTGGACCAAGAACCTCACCAATCACTTTCCACTATAACTTCAACAAACAGTGCTAAGAGTTATATTATTATAATTGCTACCATAAACATCCAAAAACATAGTTTACTTAAATGATTCTTTTGAAACATAACATATTGGAAGAATACAAGCAGGTTCTCGACACATTACTACCTCAGATTCACTAAACAAATCACAAATCATATGCAGCTTAGCTTGTTCAAGTGTCCAACCAAAGGTCTGCGGATTATCAAAATATTCATGAGCCCATCAAATGAACCGAAAGATGAAGAAAAGCAAATAAAATGTCAAAAGCTGAATAAAAAAAAATTAAAATTTACAAGAAAATAAATCATGATGCTCACAAATCACTAGAAGCAACGTGCATATTTTTCAGTAATTACCTTACCTCTCGAAAAATGAACATGTCACGAAATCCAAAATCTACAAATGCTTGGTAAGAATAGTAGCTGCAAATGTCAACCACATACAACTTTAATCATACAAAGATGCACTATATCTGCAAAATATGCTGTAATAGGACATTAAGACTACGTATTTTGTAGTTAAAAAAAAATTTAAAAGCCCATATAGCGTTAATCTAAGTACTGCCTATAAAAATATCCTACATGAGATATTATTACATCACTACAAGATATGCGATATCTGTGCATTTAAACATATAATATGAAAAAAGATCATAGCTAGCTACCCTGATCATCTATCTGGCTATGCCTAGGTGTCGATGAACATTAAACCTGTTGTCAAAGACTAAACTGTCACCAAACATTCAATATAAATGACTAGGCTAATAATAATAGTTGAAACTCAATCGACAAGCACCTTGATTTAATGGCTCTCTCTCTCCCTCTCTCCCTCCCTCCCTCCCTCTCTCTCTCTCTCCCTCTCTCTCTCTCTCTCTCTCTCTCTCTCTCTCTACATCTATATATCTATATCTATATCTATATCTATATATATATATATATATATATACATATATATATATATATGCCTTCACGCACATGCTATCCACACATTTACATATTTACATGGTTTAGCATACAAGCTAAGTTGTCGTGTATGTGTGTTAAAAAATATATATATTTATGAAGTTGTTTGTCTATTCTTATTTATTTATTATTTATATTTTACATGATCAGTTTCTAGTCAGGATCATTGATTGACGACCAACTATTGCATCTCTCCCTTGCTTTTTCTAACCCATCTCCTCTTGAGGTGGTAAAGAACCATGGCCCAATCACAAAAACACACGCACTCTCTCTCTCTCTCCCTCCCTGCACCCCAACCCACCCACACACGCACACACACACCAACCTTCCTCCTCTTCTTCTTCTTTTCCTCTTCTCCCCACAGTCTCTCCAAATAAGTTATGCCATCATTAACCCATTCTGGAGAAAAGATAGACAGAAGTAGAGAAAGAATAGAGATGCAAGGTCTTGAAACTTTATAAATTAATAAGAGTTTTCGACGTAGACTAGTGAAGCATAACCTTAGGACAGGGGATCTAAACGCTGGTGTCATTTAACCTCAAAAACAACATAAAATTGCAAGCATGCCTTAATTTGTTGAGGCAACAAACTTGGAAAAAGAAAGTAAACAATGTAATTTTTCAAAAAAAAAATGTAGAAAAAAGGTTGAGAACAGTTGGTTTTTAAATCATTTCATTTACAGCAACTATAATAAGCTTCAAAACAGCTTGAAATTCATTAGGAGAGGTTTATTTAAAGTGTGGTTTTCTAAAAACATTCAAGATTAAATTGTGGATCAGCTAAGCATTAAAATTCATGGTATGCATTGATTTTGAAATATGCATTGACATTATATTTAAAACTGTATTTTGAAATAAGCATTATAATTCATGGTATGCTTATTGTATAAAAAATGTTGTTAATTTATTAGAAACAAATGCAAATATGACACTAAATAGGACGCAATGGAGAAAAAGGATTCATGTAGCTGACCCCACTTTGTGGAATAAAGGTTTTGTTGTTGTTGTTGTTGTTGTTGTTGTTGTTGTTGTTGTTGTATTATATTTAAAACTGCATTAACTGGATAGTGTACAGAGCACTTGTTTCACCAGAAGTTATTCCAAGGAGTGCAAGTATGTCACTATGTTTAAGTTGCAGTAAAGCTAGCCAGGGAACTTGAGGTTATAGTTATAATGCCTTTATAATATACAAGAATTCAACTACAAGAATTCAACTACATAAGTTTACCACTCTACATAATCAAAAGAAGGCAGAGAGCTACCTTCCCCACTCCCATGAAATTGGCTGACCTACCTAACTTCATTGGCTTAATGCTACGATCCACTATGCATCATATGAGCAGACACTGAGTTATGCTTGGCCTCATTGGCAAGAGCACAAGGATCCAATTTAGCCACTCGTGTCCCTGCACTGGCCCTGATGCACATCCTCCAGCCTATATGCTCGCCTGAGGAGTCACCTCCTCATCCCCATCCCCATTTGAAGACTTGTTCATGTATGTTACCATTCCTTTAGGAAGATGGCCCACATCATATATTTCTTCTCTGACCTTCACTGCCTCATCGTTCAGCAACTTTAATGAAGCTATAGAAAACTTCTGCAAGATGGCTAAATAAGAAATCCCGCAAGCCCAGTGTTCCTGCTATGATGTACATCAATTTTGGAGAGCTCGCAACGCAAAGGTCCATAACAGCCCTCACAACACGCCTACAACTATTGCAGCTAAAATTCTTGAGGCAATTACCATGACGCCACTTTTTCCATTTCGAGAGCAATGGGATGTTGCCCAACCCCCTGGGTTGATGCCCTATACCCTTTTCTGGCATCCCCCCATCCCGGATGGCTCAAAGTGAATGTCAATGGTGCTCTTCTCCTTCTGAGGTGGCGGACACGGGGTGCATTGTTTGTGATAAGAAAGGAATGGGACTTATTGCCACCGGTTACTACTTCCAACATTGGGACAACGCCCAAGGAGAGCTTCAAACATTACATCCTTCCAACACATCTTCCAACCCAGGATGCTCGAGTGCAAGGGCATCATAATCAAGAGTGATAACATCAACATTATGCACTTTGGGATTTGCCATGAACAAGAATGCTTGGTGCCGAAGACCTATGAAGGCACCCGACTTTGCTTTTCTTTTTGAATTTTAGACGAGTTTTGTTTTTTCATACGCTCTATAATTGTAATATGGCAGCTCATTTTTGTGTCAAGCGCGCCCTTAGTAGCTTTTCTATTTTGATGCATATAGATAACGATAGAAACTTTCTACTACACTTAGTAGATGACGGGTCTATTTTTTGTACACCATAGATGCATACATGCATAATTTTTATACTTTTTTGATATATTAATGCAAATACATAATTTCACGAATCAATTATCTCATTTTCAAGTTGCAAATCTATTTCACTCATCTCCTTAAATATTTTGAACCACTCATCTTGGATTGTTGTTGTAATAACCAATTTTTGAGAAATTTAATAAAATTTTTGGCGGCTTAAAATATACCTCAAATTTCACATTCTTCAGATTTCAATCGAGTTAACTTTATAAAATACTATACGTCAAATCGATCAATTCGATATAAAATACTATATATAAATAATGAATGTAATGAGAGAGATAAAAATTTTAAGTTAATAAGTTTATTTAACCTATTTAAACATAATTAAATTATTAATCCCACATGGTTATTGTTCCTACCGACTTACCATTCGATATATACATTGAGAGGTCCATCTAGAGCCTTCAACTACACTCCCTGGCTCTCGATTGTGTCATGCGAAGCCCCCCCCCCTCCCTCTCAATTTCCTCCCCTTATCTTCCTCTCTCGTGATTTTAACACACAGTCGCGACACAATGCGGATCGCACTGTATGCTGAGTCACGCAGAGGGGGCAAGCAGCCCGCACAGAGCCACAAATGGCATTTTAGGGCTCTGGGATGAAATCGGTGAGTACAAAACCCTATTTAATGCTATTTGAGACTTTCATTTTGAGATTTACCTCATTTTTCGTGCATTGTTTATTTTCAGTAGCCGTTGGAGGTGTCAAAATTGTGTCGAAAGTGTTTTGCAAGTTCTGTGAGGATTGTAGAACAGCATCAGCGAAGGAGAAGGAGAGTTGAGGTGTTAGGAAGAAGAGGAAAGAAGTTTTAGCAACTCAAAGAAATGTTGGATTGTCGAGAAATCGTTTAAGGTATGTTTTGGCAAATCAATGTTATTTTGAACTAAATCACCTAATGAACTAATATATTCTGAATTCCTAGGTCGTTTAAGATTTCAGGTTGTTTACTCGAGGCTGAGAGTTCGAGGCAAGTGTGTAAAAGATCGTCGTAAGATGGCTCTGTAAATTCAGGTAAATAACCTTAATTCAATTTAAAGAAATCACTTGAATCTTAAATTTTACTATTATGTTTTATAGTTTATTAAGCTCAACATAAAAGTCATTGCAACTTCTAGCTAGTTGTTGAAGATTAAGATTTTAGCGTGGCAACTGAGGTGAGTGATTACAATTCCAAAATTTAGTGATCTTTATTTCAAATGTATGTTTGACACTATGCACACTCTAGCTCAATTTAGTTTAGTTAGATTAATCATATTGTTGGATAGGAAGATACGCATAATATGCATGAGATGCATGATATGTATAATAGACAAGATTTCGAAGATAGGCATAATAGGCAAGATAGTAAATGTACATGCATGATAAGCATGATAGAATAAGATATACATGATAAGCATGATAGAATAAAATATACATGATATAAAATATATGAATAAGACGAGATATGCATGACATTAGAGTTATGTATGATGAATTGTTGCACAACAGAATAAAAATGCATGTTAGTAGATGCATAAGATATCTCAGAATAATATATGTTGTGAAGAATAAAAATAGTTTATGTGTGAATGTTTATATGTTTGTATGTGTACCCCCTACTGGTACAGGCAGGGTACGCCAGTGTACCCATGTGCGTAGAGTTTTTCTACCACCCAAGACAATTGTGAGAGTTAGATCATTAACTACTGTGCTGACGGGATAATATCGATCAGGGGCAAGTAGACCAGAGATTACCTCCTGAGATAACTGTGATGTTTACATTGCTAACCACTATGCCGAAGGGATAATATCAGTCAAGAGGCAAGTAAGGGTCTTTCCACCCTAGAAGATAGCGATGTTTACATTGCTAACCGCAATGCCAACGAGAATCGACGCGGCAATATTGAACAAGGGTGTGTTATGTTTTGTTGACGGTCATCCTCACAGAGACAGATGTGTAAGTAAAGAGTATAAAGTAAGAGTAAATATAAAGTAAATGTATATAAAAGATTTGAATATTTTCATTTAGAAAATGTCATTGATACATGGATTAACATTTTATCAAATTTCTGATAAGAATATGAAAGACAAACATATTATTAAATTTCTTATAGAAAAATGAAAGACCGGTATGCATATTGATTTATTTTTTTCGGATTACTATAGCTTAGAAGTATGATTACTTTCAAGTTTTATTTATAAATCGTTATGTTGCTTTAATATTATTTTGGGATTTTAAGGATTCAAACAAGATGAATAGAAGACAAGGAAATGTATATATGAGACAAGTATAGCAACCCGAAAGGTACAAATTTTTATCAGTTAATTTTAATTGTTTTCTTTAGTGACTCTTTTCATGCATTTTTGAATATAAACATATTAGTAATAGAGATAGAATAACAGAGAATTGATTTTCACCATCGAATCGTCTGTTCACATCTTGATTAATTTGAAGCATTGAGCAGTGTCGAGATAAAAGTGATATCAAAGCAGAAATTTAGATTATATAAGAGGTTTAGATCAGAGCTAGAGGTTTAGCTTAAATAACATGAATCTTAATGAAAGAGACAGTAGAATAATTGGATTAAATTATAAATAATATTAATTAAAAAATTTAATTGAGTCTAATTAAATTATATGGTTGTTATTTCAAAATTATGGATGATCGTGAGGAAGAGGTCACAGATGAGAATGTAGAATTTGTTGTACTCGAGAATGTCACAGTCAGTGCTGGTGCATTCTCTGATATGATGAATGTTGTGACTCAATTGATTAAGAATTCTCAATCTAAAGTGAGTAGCAGTGGAGGAGTAGAAAATGGATAAGTATTTAAAACTCTACCAAGATATGAGACCACCTTTATTTTCTGGAGTAGGAGGGTGAGTTGAAGAAGAAAATTAACTATTGAGAGTGTAGAAAATCATAGATGACATGTCTTGTCCAGTGAAGAGGAGAGTTACCCTAGCCACTTTTGCTTCTGAGGGGGAAGCTAAAAGATGGTGGCAAGATCAGATAAAAGAGAAATTCGAAGATAGAACCAGTCACTTGGTGCAGTGGGATGAGTTTGTGAAAACTTTTAGAGATTGGTTTGTACTATTGTCTGCTAGAACAGATGCAAGATAAATTTATTAGGCGGATGCAAGGAGATCGATCGGTTATGCTATACGAAGCGAAGTTCACTATGTTATCAAGATATGCATCGCAGCTCATTCCAAATGCGAGGAGAAATGCCATAGATATTTTTCTGGATTGAAAGAATCAATCAGGAAACCACTAGTGTTACTTGGGATTGAAGACTAATCGATATTAGTGGAGAGGGCTAGGCGGGTGGAGATTGATTTTTAACAGACTTAGAAGCGTAAAGACATGCATAAGAGAAAGAGTTCATAAGATGTGACACCAATAGTTTATTCAGGAGAAGAACAGTCCATTTGGAAGAAGATAAAGTCCTACACTGGTAGAGTTGTAAGCCAGGTTGACAGTAGCACTATGAAGCCTTGTTATAAGTATGGAAAACAACAATGTGGTTAATATTTATTTGGGTTAAAAGTGTGCTAGTTATGCAGATAGATTGGACATCAAAGGAGAAATTGCCTTGATGTTGTTCAGAGATCCAAATTAGATGCTCACTAATGAAGAAATCCATCTTAGAAGAATCTACTTTTAGAAGTGGTCAGCAAAGGATGGTAGAGGCTGGTATTATGGCTCGTAAGGAGCAACCAGGACAAACATTCGTCCAAGAGTTTATTCTTTAACCCATAAGGAATCTGAAGAGCATGTTTCCACGAATGCTAATATTCAAATCAATGAATAACCTTTTGGGTTTTACATTGGAATTATCAAATGTATAGTTTATCATATATATTTTAGTTACCAGTTCACAAGAAACTGACTTTTGTAATCACTTCATGTTTCATCCTTATAAAATATATAGTTGATCTGGAGTTCATGAATTTCGATGATAAAATTTTATGAGGAGAGGTTGTAATAATTAAATTTATAAAAAAAATTCGCGACATCAAATATACCTCAAATTTCACATTCCTCATATTTCAAACGAGTTAATTTTATTAAATTTTACTCGTCCAATCGATCAATTCGATACAAAACACTATATATAAATAATGAATGAAATGAGAGTAAAAAATTAGAATTTATAAGTTTATTTACTTAATTAAACATAATTAAATCATTAATTCTGCCTGATTACTGTTCCTACCAACTTACCATTCGATATGTGTTGAGGAATTTATCCCGAGCCTTCGGTTCCTCTCCCTGGCTCTCGGTTGTGTCGTGCAAAGCCCCTCCCGCTTTCGATTTTCTCTCCCGATCTTCCTCACTCTCGCAAATTCAACATCCAGTCACGGCGCAGTGCGATCCCGCACTGTAGACCGAGTCGCGCAGAGGAGGCGAGCAACCCGTACAGAGCAGCATACGGTATTTTAGGGCTCCGAGGTGAAATCAATGAGCACAAAACCCTATTTCACGCAATTTTGCGATTTTATTTCCTTTCTCTTGCTTCCAATTTGAGATTTGCCTCATTTTTTGTGCATTATTCGTTTTTGGTAGCTGTAGGAGGCGCCTAATTTGTGTTGAAAGTGTTTTGCGAGCTTCTGTGAGGAATTTAGAATAGCATCAACTAAGGATAAAGAAGATTTCAAGTGCTAGGAAGAGAAGGAAAAAAGTTTTGCGGAGCAAAGTTGTCCCCTCTTCTCTGGTAACCCTAGCCGGTCATATAGAGCTATTGCCTAACCACATGTGTAGAAAAAGAGGGAGAGAGGAAGGAAGAAAAACCGTTTTGACTTCCCACACAAGGTGGCGAATTTGGCTAGGTAACATAACAAAAATTATTGGACTGTAAATTCTTGAATGACAGTTCGACCCCGTCGTCTATGGCCTCGTTAGTGGGGAGCAGCACAGAACTTTTCTCAGTCAAAGGTTCCTTTGGCTTTCTAGCAGAGCTAGCATATGCTTCAATTTACTTGCTTATTCTTTACCTTTCTTGCTCCTTCAAAGTCGCACCTTGCTACGCACCTTTTTTCACGGTGCTTTCCGACCCACTCTTCCCATTCTTTTGAAATAAATGAGATCCTCTTCACTATGTGCCTCATCTCCGAATGAGACGCTCTGTTGCATGTACTCATTAGGTTGGTGCAAGGAGATCGAGGTTCTCCCACATCAAGGAATCGTTCTTCCTCGGCCTGATGGCTGCTAGTTTGACCTTCATATCAAGTGGAACATCCTCATACTTAAAGACTCGTTCCATTGTCTAGAACCACTCAATAAATATGTCCAGATCCATGTGGCCGTCAAAATATAGTAAATTAATTTTTTACTCCAAAATTTTGACTTCATTGATATTTCATAGAAAATTGTCAAAGTATTAGTGCTTTGTTACTAGAAACTCCCTGGTGGAATTGATTTATTTCCTCTCTTTGATCTGATGAGTCATCGTTGTGGCTATAGATGACCTCACCAGATTGTCTCCTCTTAAAGACAACAAGCTTCTATTGCAGTGGAGCTTTTCTAGCTGCATATCCTCCACAGTAAGCTCTTAGACACCTCTTTGCCGGTTTTTCATAGGTAGCATTGTCTTTTTCTCTAGAGCTAGTTTTCAACAAGTGTAGGATTGCAAATCAAAAGTTGATCGGGGGCTTAGGGTTTTGGTAATAGTGTCAGGTGATTTTTGGTGAAGGTAGAAAGGTTGAATTTTGAAAATAGGGTGAATTGTTGTAGGAAAGATTCGTAAAAATAAATTTTTTGTAGGGGTTTTAGGTTAGTTTGCATGGAATCTTGGTTTACGTGTAGAAATGACAAATCTCTAAAAAGGAATTTAGAGTTTAATGGGCGCTGATACCAAATAATATTGTTTTAGGGCTTCCAGAAAGTGTTTACATAAGTGATTTAGCAAGAAAAGGGTAAGCAATAGAATGATAATATGGGGTATTGATGACATTTGGAGGGGGTAGTGAGATAAAACTTGCTATCGGAAGTTAGCTGGAGGAGTTTGGCGGTTTTCCGGATTGAAAACAACGATCGGATGAGGAATAAGCAAGGCAAGCGATGAGGAAATTCTAACACCTACTCCTAAACAAGATATAGGCACATCACAATCAAAAGTATAATGATAAAGCACTCTGAAGAGCATAAAACAGAGAATATAATCTTCAAAACACTTTAATCAAAAAATAGTTACCTCAAGCAAAAACTACAACATATAAATAGTCTCATATAAGCCATTAACCCTATTTAGAAATAAAAGAATAAGAAAAAACCCCAAAAAGGAAAAAAATATGGCTAAAATTGCAAACAAAAGATATTTTGGGCATAAATCATTGTCCTGTTGTTGTGGGATGTTCCACGATCAAGTTGAACAATGAGGGATTCATGAAGTGAATTTCGTGGAAACAAGATCAAAGGATCCTGAATGTTCCGCACTGAGGCGGATTACGGGAGAAGCGGGATTGTGCGTCTGCCATCCTGATGCTCCTACATTGTGGAGGCTCTAATTCACTTTTGTCGCCCTCTGCTAGTAGTTTCAATCATATCTGAGGTCCCTCCACCTTTGGCTCAAAGGATTTCGATGATCCGTTCTAATCCACCTTTGGAACCTCCTATTGGGGTCACACAGATAATCTCCAAGCTTCATCTCTCTTTTATTTATACCTCTTACTCTTTTACTAATAAGGTGAGTGGGTTGTCGAATCTAGAGTCCATGCGATCCTCATTAATCTTTTATCAATCTAAAGATACTATCATACGAAAGCAAGCATCTTCATTCTAAGACAAACTTGCGCTCATTTTCACTAATACTAAAATTTTTCAACTTCAACCATTCACTTTCACCGTTATTGAAAAATACACTTTGGGACGTCCAAACAAGGATGTCATTTGAAAATACAAGTCAGAGTGGTAATTAAATAATAAATTTACAGCTGGTCAATTTGATCATTATCATATTATTATGAGATTTTCTTTAGTTAGACAAGCGCTCTTTTCTCACTTTGCATACTATGATAGCGACTTTCCAACATGATTGCATAAGTGGTCTCCTCAGTTTGAAACCTCCAACAAATCTACCATCCCCTTGTTTGAATGGATTTTCCTAGGTTACAATTACATTACTTCAATCAATCAATTTTACATTCTCCGGAACATATTTTTACAAACTTTGTAAATTGACGCCATTGTTACCCGTTTTTTAGGCCTTCTGTAGATAGGATTCTAGTGGGATCAGATGTTACAGTTCCTCTTTATAAATAGTTGTGAATTGATACATTATCATATAGTTACTGGCAAAAGATTGAATTTTAAGGCATCCCTCACTAATATTCGTATGTGTGCACATTCACTCTAACTGCTTCGAAGTATATTTAGATTTAAGAGAACTATATATTCAGAATCATGAGTCATACCACCGATCTCCTTCAATGATTGTTGCTCGGTGGAGGTATGTTTTTAAGATTCGAGACCAAATGATGTTTTGAAAGCTACTTCAAATATGCCCTACCATTCCTTTAGCTTCAACAACTACATCTCTATTAATTAATATGGATATTGATCCTTGTTCTCTAGAAGTTTTTCTCTATTATACTGGTGAAGACACATAAGCTCATAATTCATTGGATGGTCAAGATTCTAATGGGAGCTTTCTGAGTGACAATGTATTATTGGACACACAATTCTCACTAGAGGGTACCATAATATAGAAAAAAACTATTATAATTCTTCCATTTTCAACAAGCATCAAGCTAGACGGGCCGGTTGTCCTTGTATTCCATTATATCTTTATCATGTATTTTTCTTTTTTACACAAATAATTCTTATTATTGTCTTTTTTTGTACTACTATAATTTCTTTGTTATAAAATAATACTTAAAAAAACTGAGAACTTTATGTATAATATACAAATATCTGTATAGGGTTAAATGAGGTTAAATGACAAGTGAGAATATTCAATGAATGATTCTATATAGAATGATAGATTCAACAGAGAAATAATAAAAAGTGCATGAATCTGAAAGGCTTAATGTGCTTCAGAACAATAAATAAATTGGGGTTGTAGGATTTTTCCCCCTCTGAAATAACTTGTATTAGGAAGGGTAAATCAGGTTTTGTTTCAATATTCAGGAAAGAAAGTTAAGGCATTTCACAGCTCTTGAAAATTCACTTTAGTAAATCAAATCTGCTATGACGTTAAAAATTTAAATCCTAAAGTACATCGAAATATAACTAAATAGTATTTTGATTTCAAAGCAATTTGAGGAAAAAAAAATTATGCTTTAAATACATACAAAATAATCATGAAAATTATGCTTTTGACAATATTAAAATATACCTCAAATTTCATATGCCTCAGATTTTAATCGACTTAATTTTATAAAATTCTATTTGTGGAATTGATCATTCGATATACAACAACATACATGACTTTTGATTAGAATGGTAGAAATAAATTATAAAGTTATTAATTTAATTAAACTTAATTTACTTTATTTAATCTTAAACTTCCCTTTAATCCCATCAATATAGCTAGTCGGCCTCTCTCACATTAGTTGGCCATGCTACGAATTGATTAGATTGAACGACAGAGAGTGATTTGGGGTGCATTAAATGTCACAATCCCTCCTCTTCCCCTCTGTCGATTCCTCCTTACCATGAGATTTTTGTAGCATACGCGATCTACATGTAAGTACATATGTAGGAAAGATTTACATGTGCGACAGAGAGCCGCGGGTGAGATCCGTGAGTAGAAATCTCTCTTTTATGATCTTCTAGGCATTTCTTTCCTTCTTTACGTTTCCATTTTGACGTATGTCATGAATCGGTGCACTTTTCATTTCCAATAGCTGTAGTAGAGACAAAATTGTGTCGGAAGCAACGAATTTATTTTTTAGGCTTACGTAAGGGCTTTTAGCACGAATTAGCGAAGAAAAGAGAGGATTACGAAAATAAGAAGTGGGAAGAAGAATAAACAATCTGCGAGAAGTGATGGTTATGCCAAGAAGTCCGTTTGTGATAAGAATTTGTAAATAAGTTATGTTTGGGGTTAAATCAAGAAATGAGTAAAAATTTTATCAACTCTTATGATGTTTACGAATTTCAGGTTGTTTACACTAGACAATGAGATTGAGGCGAGCATAAGGAAACTTGTTATAGAGCTGCTTTATCAATTCAGATGAAATAATCTTATGCTAACTTGAGAGAAATAATTTTCTCTAAGCTGTCATGTGATTCCATGTTTGACATTGTTGTATTTAAAATTTCCTGCATATTTTAGATAAATATTTATATTGATTGTATGAATTTAAATTAATTGTCTCTTACGATACATGTAACTTTACTATGCTATAAATATGATGAATATGTTTACGAAATCGTTGTTTGCAGGTATTCATTCGCTATGATTTATGCATATGATATATGATAAATGTTTGTTAAACAAATTATGTTTTAAAAAATATCACAAGTGATGTTATAATTATAGCTATTACATGAATACTTATAAGTATGAATAATAAGAAAATGTTAGATTCCCGACTCTTGGTATTCATACGGTGACGAAACTCTAAGGACCATCATGATCAGAAGATGACGAAATGTAAAGAGTTGTTGGTACCAGAAGGGCTATTGATAACTGTTATATTTAGAAGACAACATTTATCTATAGCTAATGCTGCCTTCGGGCAGAGTGACGACTCAATGACATGACATGAGAATAGTTGGGTATATACAATTACAAGTGACATATGATTAGATTAATGACTTATGAATATACTTATGATTACTAATAAAATGATGAAATACATGTTTTACACAGCAGTCATGATTCTCTACACTACATACCTTTTATTTTCATAGTTTATATGTTTATAACATGTTGTGTCATGTGTTATTGATATGATCTTAGATTACATACGAGCATGCACGTTCCTTTTCTATCTATAAAATCTTATTTTAGCCTTGATTATTTTGCCGAGTTTGTTGTTGCTTACTCTAATTTGCTGAATTTCAGGAAGAGATAAAAAGCACTCAATTGAGTAGCCATATATGATTTTTGTAGTTTTTGTATTTCATAATTTTGAAAGCTTGTAATGACTTTTAGGTACATATTTTAATTATGTTAGATTTAACAGTTTTGTGTGTGTGTGTGTGTGTGTGTATTTCAATCTTCCAAGTATATTCATATGAATGAATATAAAATGTATCAAATATGTTTGCAGCGATTTAATTAGACTAATTCATTACCCATTGGGTTCTGATTTTGTAAGTCAGAACAATCGCTGATGAGAATTTAATTTGACTGAATTGTTTGCTTCTGTCGCACCTCAACCTACCCTTAAGGGGGGCCAGCTAGGGTGTGATACACCCCAAGTGAAAGTCAATGGTGATGCAATAAAGGTGGAAGATTCGAACGGACTAAATTCTCACCAACACTCATTCTGACTTGTAAAATCAGGATTTAGTGAAGGATAAGCTAGTATACCTAAATCTTCGTAAACATACTTGATAAATTTCATTTCATAGATCATTCACATTTGCGTATACTCGGAAAAGTGAAAAATCATATCACCAAGAACTTATATATTTATAAATGGTTCTTAAATACAACATAATAAAAACAAGTATCCAAAAGTCTATACAAGTGCCCAAAATTATGAAATGCAAAAGTAGTACAAGTCACACTTGGCTACTCGCTTTGATGTTGCTTACCCCTTTTTGAAAGTCAACAATATAGAATAAACAACAACAAACTCAGCGAAATAATCAAGGTTAAAACAAGAATTTATAGACAGAAAAGAAATAACGTGCATGCTCATATGTAACTCACGTACATGTCCATAATACATGTCACAACATATTATAATCATATATAATATGTAAAATAAAATACATGCAATGTATGGAATTATAGCCGTTGTACAAAACATATATTTCATCCATTCAAGTGTAATTATAAAAATATCCACAAGTCATTAGTTCATCCATTCACGTGTGATCATAAGAATATTCATAAGTCACCAATCTAATAATAGGAATGTCACTTGTAATTGTACTGACCTCAAATTCATATAATATTATTTCACTGTGTTGTCACCCAGCCCAAAGACTATATTAGCCATTGATAAAGGTGGGACCCCCCAACATAACAGTTATTAACAGCCATCCCGATATCAACAGCTTTCTACGTTCCATAATCATATAATCCCAATGATTCACGGAGTTTCGTCTCCATCTGAATATCAAGAGTCATAAATACCATTATTTCCTATCATATGTATTTCAGAGTATTCATGTTATAGTCTACCTATAACATCACTTATGACTTTTCTGAAATCATAATTTCTGTAAGAGACATTCATTGTAGGCAATTTTATACATCGTATATATGAATCATAATAAATAAATACGTGCGAGCAATAATTTCAAAAGTATGTTTATTAGATTCATAACATAATAAAATCATAAGTATCATAATTGACAAATTAAATTTATATTCATACAATCTATGCAAATATTCATCCATAATATGCAGTAATTCTAAATGCGATATTGTGAAACACATAATCACATGAAAAGTTTAAAATTACTTTTCTTAAGTTAGCACGAGATTATTTCACCTGAATCGATCGAGCGACCCTACGACGAGTTTCCCAAAACTTTTCTCGAGCTCGTCTCCTAGTGTAAACAACCTGCAATTCATAAATATCTTAGGATTTAATGATTTTGGTTCATCTCGTGATTTAACCCCAAACATAATTCATTTATGAAAATAATGAATTATTTTCTTCAAACGAGTTTCCCTGCACAAATCATCCCTAATAGCTTTCATTTATTTCTTCCTTCCTTATCTTCTATCTTCCTTCCACTTCTCTTCATTGATTTCCTGCTAACGACCAAATCTAAAAGCCAAAATCAACTTTGTAGCTTCCTACAGTACACTTCCTCCCACTATAGTGATAGGGAACAAAAAAGTGCATGATACATGGCAAATATCAAAATGAGAGCGTGAAGAATGACATGAATGTCTAGAATATCATAAAAGAGGGCCTCTCCCTAGAATCCTGAAATGCCGCCTGCAGTTCCCTACAAGTCATGTGGGTCGTGCAGCTTACCCTCCTATAGTGCATGAGTTGTAGGACCATTCAATCGAGCAAATTCAAGAGATGGGGGAGAGCAAAAAGGAGAAATGTGTCATTTAATCTACACCCATTAACTCTCAGCCGTTCGATCCATCCCACCACTGAGAATAGCGAAAAAGTGTTGGTAGCAACTATAAATGGAAGATTGGGGAAAATAATTAAGGGATTAATTAAATTTAATTAACTTATAACTTCATAATTTTATATATTCTCATATGTTAAAAAATTCATATTTAGTGCTATACATTAAATTGATTGATTCCACATGTAGAATTTTATAAAATTGACTAGGTCAAATTCTGAGGGATGCAAAATTTTAGCTATACCTTAAAATTGTCAAAATGGGGAGTCACAAGAATATCAAGACAATAATCAATTAAATAATATTATACTATTTTCAGGACATGCTTATAACGTAATTTATTGAATACAAGTTTACCTTGTTAAGTATAAATGAATTCATTATTGCTTATACCACGTCAAATTTTCTTTTCCATAGTTTGTCATCAAATAAATTACTCAAACGTACTATATTGCTAGATAAAAATTGATAATCTCAATTTTAATTATCAGAATATTCATTGCTTCTCATATTATCAGGATAAAGAAAATCCTTATCATTTTTCAAGATAAATTTTAATAACCATATAATAAAACTAAATTTAAATTAACAAAAATAGAACTGCTTAGATTTCATTATTTACACAGAGCATTCATCATAAAACAAAATTTCATGATTTATAGCTTCAAAACAATTGCGTTTCTATTTCCACTGAGATGCAAAATATGTTTCTGTCTCATTTAAAAATGTCAAGCAACTCCAGTAAAACAAAGATATTACACGAACATAACAAAACGAGAAAAATAAAGAAATAAAGCCTTGACTTGCATGGACGCAAGAAAAGCAGGATGTCTTAAAAAGGCACAGAGGCATAAGAATAATGGGACAGAGGCTTACCTGTCTGATGTAATAAATATTACTGGCAAGCATCTATCATTCACTCCCATTTCTATGACTCTCCATATTAAACTGTCATGATACATAGCAGCAGGAATAGTTGAATCATCTGTTATGACAGTCCTCCGAAGAACATCAATGTTATTTATAACCAGCTTCGGCTGCATGTAGCGATTTCACAATATAAGCATACTCATTCCATCTTTAAACACTCAATCATAAAGATGCAATAAACTAGCTTGAATAAGGGAATCGCAGGACTACGGAAATGTGATTTGGTAAAAAAGATTTCGTAAAAATTACTTTAAGAACTGACAAAAATTAATCATTTAATCTAAAGACATTTTTATAAAATGTTTTTCACAGGGAATTTAAACCATAGTATTTCACCTCACTTGAAATAAAAATATAAAGCATGAATCATATTAACAAAGTTTTGTAAGTTTTAATACAAGAGTTCCTCAAACGCTTTTTGACAAGCAAAAAGTTAGCTGTCAAAACAAAGTTTTGTGCTATTGTACACTACTTTGTAGTTAAAAATGAAAATTTTCCCCACACTTTTCTCTAACTTAAGAGGAAAAAAGGTTTTAAACGATGCCAGAAGAATCTATAACAGAAAGACAAAGATAATATGTGATATAAATCATTAATATCCTCAAGAAACACGAATATAGCAAATATCCCTTACCTCCTCCCTCCTCCCACCTATACCACCGACATATTTCCATCACCTATTTGTAATCCAGAACCCTCTTGGATAGGATTGATGTCTAAGACTTCCCATGGTTCGAATGATACCCCTCAGTGTTGTAGCACAAAGGATTATTACACACCAATCCTATCTATGGTTGATAGATTTGCGCTTGCCAATCTAACTAACCGAGATAAATGAGATCATATGAGAATTCACAAAATCCTTCGAGTGTATGCTTCATGGATCTAGTAAATTTTGGAAAATTAGGATTTCAAGACTAAAGAAAGTTGAGAAGATCAGCTCTTCTCCATGGTAGGTCGGTCGGTTGCTTCATGAAATCATGAAAAAATTTGATTAGGATATATTTGGAAACCCCTTTCTTAGTTTTATTCCCTTTATATTTTATGTTTCTTTATTTTTTTGTTTTAGAATTATTTCCTTTCCTAATTTAGCAAGATATATTTGATAAGTTCATAAATTAGGCGGGATTGGTTTCATTATCTGTGTGTGTGTGTGTGTGTGTGTGTCCTACATGTGAATAATAAACTTAAGTACCTTTTTTTTCCTCCAAGGCTCAAATTCGATGAGATCAAGGAAGCGGTGTCAAAAATTGACACGACACGCTAACGCGACTCGAAAAATCCGGGTTAGGGTTGACCCGAATATTTTTCGAGTCGAGCTCAGGTAAGAAAAGTCGACCTGTTTATTATTCAAGTCGGCATGACCCGAACAAGCATGAAAGTTCAAGTCAGTTTCGGGTTAGCGGGTCAAACTCAGGTTCGAGTCGGGTTCGGGTCTTAGTTTTCGACCAGCTTATTATTCAAATTGGGTTCAGATTGATCCTATACGGGTCGGGTCATTTTTAGGTCGGACCCAAACTCGACCCGCTGACCTGAATTGACACCCCTAGATTAGGGAATCTTTTATCAACCAACTTCAACTGGATTGCTCGTCTGCACCATTCATCTTTTTGCATTGATCGACGAACACTTCGACTGGATTGACATCGTTTTCTACACTTGTCATTCAAATCATTCGTTCGCCTGCGTCGTATGCTTCGTCTACATATATTCAATTGAAATGCTTGTCGAGATCGCCCGTCTACTTCAAAATCGCACGTTAAGTCCATCTGACTACACTGTTTGAAGCTTCCACAGCACCGTTCGAAGCTTCCGCTTGTTCCATCACATCGTTTGCGGTGGGAAGAGACCTGAAACTCATATTCTCTCTAGTGATGGGATTGTCGCGTGCAGAGACCCCTCCCTTTTTTTCATCCATCTTCTATTCAGTCATACTTCTCCTCAACCAAAATTCCCCCTATAGGCCCTTCCTCGGCTCTTTCCTGTAGCAGAAATTCTTTGTGTTGTACCCACAACCAGAATTCTCCCAGCATACCCTCCTTGCTCTTCTCAGCCATAATCAATCCTACGACAAGCCCTACTCCGTCGGAATCCCTTTAGTCGATCTGCAGGGCCCTCCTCCGGAATCTCTTTTCTTCTTCCTAAAACTGGCATTCTCCCTGCAAGATTTCACATGTTCAATTTTTACCGCTGGAATCTTCTTAGCAGCAGACCCTCATCCACTAGATTCTCCATGCAGGCACCTTCTTTGATAGAATTCTTCTGTACTTCAGCAACAAAAGCAGTGGCAGGAATGGCATCAATAGCCAATTTTCCTTCTTTCCTGCAACAAATTCTTCTACCTATAGAAGCAGCAATTAACTCCTTCCTGCAACTAGCAGCAATAAACTCCTTTACTACAACTAACAGGAACCTTAAATATGCATAGGTTTTAAGACCAAGTACGAGATAAAGACATCAAGTTCTACTCCAGAGATTAATTCTAAATCAAATATTGGGAATTTTGTCCAAGCGACTCTTGAACTCCTGAAAAAATAAGTTGAAGGTCATTAGAAACAACACAACAACCTCGTGACACACCAATATAAGATATCCTTCTCTCAACTTGCCAATAATGGAAGATTTTGAACTTGAATCATAGATTCACAAGCCTCTGATCATATGACCAAAGACATCAATACTCTAGTCAACCGACTATCAAGAGGCTTCTACATTTCAATCAATCAGATTTACAGATAAAGCACAATCAAAAATTGTTGGAAAAGATGTGAAGCTCAGTTAGGATATTACTCTTTCCTCTGTTTTGTCTCACAGTTGTACTACAATTTGATTTCAATCAATAAGTTTACTCATGATATGAAATGTATAACTAAATTCATGAGAAACTCTTGTGAACTTTAGGTGATGGAATCGGGGAAGATGATTGGCAGTGCTGAAATGCATTAAGGCTTATACATGCTAAGGAAATTCTCTCTTTAAACACAAATGATCCAACCATTTTTACCTTAGATTTTTTAGTCTTTTCAAGTGGCATTGTTGCATGTGACATCCTAATTTCAATTATGCTTAAAAATTATATCCTCATTTATTTATCACTAAAAATCTTAGTTTTTATCAATGTGATATTTCTCAACTTGTCAAACACACTAAAAACAATTATCTCATGACTCAGTACAAAACCTCACACTATTTTTTCATTATCTACAGAATATTTGGGGACATTCAAAGATGAAAACCCTATGTGGGGCTATATAGTTTGCAACATTTATTGACGATCACAGTAGAACTACTTGAGTATTCCTAATAAAGGGAAATCTAAAATAACCCAGAATGTCCACACCTCCTATAATATGATTCAAACTTAATTCCAATATAAAATTCAGATCCTCAAAAAATGATAATGCAAAGAAATATTTCAATTACATTTGTGAGTCCTTTCTTTCAAAAATTGAAATCATCTATGTGAGTTCATGTATTGATATCCTATAACAAAATGGGATAACTAAGAGAAATAACAGACATCTCCTTGAGGTATCCCACTCAATCATAATTTTCCATCAAGTTTCAAAATATTTTTGGTGGGAAGCAGTTCATACTGTAACATACTATATCAATTAAATGCCTAGTCGGGACGGTTACATATCCTCATATCAGATGTCTCTTCTACTATATCACTTAAAACCCTTAGGTGAGTATCATTTGTTAACATTCATTCAAAAATGCACAAAATTTGACCAAAAATCTATAAGTGTATTTTTCTTATGTATGCCTCCAACAAAAAAGTGTATGTGTGACTCTCCTGTTAGTAGAAAATACAACTCCATGGATTTCACATTTTTTAAAAAATCAATACTACTACGCCAAATCTGATGTTCAGAGTAAGAATGATTTTAGGATACATTTAATGACACCTACACAGCCTAACTACCTATTCTAAGTAGCCCTCCTATCCTAATTAAGGATGTTTAGCCAATTCAACCAACCCAACCTGGAGTCTATAACAAAAAAATTTTGAGTACATGAGAAGAAAGAAAAACTTGAATCAGGTGGAAGACAAATTGCAAGGACATAACTGCTCAAACAAAAACCCAAGTCTGTATTCATCTGAAATTTCGGGTCATGAGTCTAAAACTCGCGATTATACCCTTCTTCTGAAGTTGTGATAAGAAAAATTGCATTATATATCCAATTCACGAGTATGTAGGTTATGAGAAGCTATCATCATCATACAAAACTTTTATTTCTAACATTGATAGCGTGCATATTCCTAAATTTATTCATGAAGCTCTTAAAAATCTAGAATGAAGGAAAGATGAGAAGATTCAAACACTGAAGCATGATGACACATGAATTTTTACTAGACTCTCTCACAATAAAAAACCAGTTGGATGCACATAGGTGCTCAAAATCAAATACAAATCTGATGGGGTTAGATGGATTCAAAGTAAGTTTTATTGCAAAAGATTTCTCAAGCTTATAGGATTAACTATCGGAAGACATTTGCACCGGTTGTCAAACTAAACACTATTAGAGTTTTCCGTTCAGTAGCAATTAACAATGAATGAGGACTGCATGAATTTGAAATAAAAAATATCTTCCAAAATAGGGATCTAGAAGAAGAAATGTATAAAAAGATACCACTAGGACTTGAGAATGATTACAACAAACATCTACTACATGAACTCAAGAAATCTCTCTATGAGTTTAAGCAATCACCAAGAGCATGGTTTGAAAAGTTCGTTAAACCATGAGATTTAATAGGTATTCTAAAAGTCAAACTGATCATACTATGTTCATAAAACTCTCTCAAAGAGGTAAAATTATTGCACTGATAGTATATGTGAATATTATAATTCTTACTGGTGATGATGAAATATAGATTCTCAACATCAAAGAAGTGTTTGTCATTGAGTTTGATATCTACGACCTAAGAATCATGGGATATTTTCTAGGTATAGAAGTAGCAAAGTTTAAGAAAGACATCATTATATCACAAAGAAAATACATCTAAGATCTACTAAAGGAGAGGGATGATTGGATTGAAGCATACTGATACTCCAATGGATACCAACAAGAAATCAAATATGGAAGAAGAAAGTGTATCTGTGGATAAGAAAAGATATCAAACATTTGTAAGAAAACTCATCTATTTGTCTTTTATAAAGCCAAATATTACATACTCTATCAGTATTGTAAGTCAATACATGAATAACCCAAACAAAAATAATTGGAGATAATGCACAAGATTCTGAGATTTCTCAAGAAGACTCCTGGTTATGAATTAATTTTTGAAATAAATCGAAAACAGAAAAATAGAAGTCTAAATTGATGCATCTTGGGCTGCAAAAATTATTGACAGAAGATCCACCACAGGTTATTGCTTCTAAATATGGGAAAATTTGGTTACATTGAGAAGTAAGAAGCAAGGTATTGTTTTTAGAACAATATTGAATATGAGTATAGGGTACTTGCCTTAGGAATCTGTGAAAAGAACTAGATTCAAAATTATTTAAGAAATTGGGGTGCACCTCCAATAGGCCTATACAGATGTTTTGTGACAGTCAAACAACCATCGGTATTGCCAAGAATCCAGTGGATCAAGACAAGACCAAACATACTGAAAATGATAGAAACTTTATCTCTAAAAAGGTTAATGGTGGAGTGATACAGCTAGTCTACATCTTGACACACTAATAAGTTGTTGATATCTTCACCAATGCTCTTCCTTTAAGTACCTTCTCAAAGTTCAATATTAAGCTTAGTTTCTACAACATCTATGGCCCAGCTTAAGAGGGAGTGTAGAAAGTTGAGAAGTTCAGCTCTTATCCATGGTGGGCCAGCCAGCCAGCTGCTTCACAAAATCATGAAAACATTTTATTGGGGATATTTTTGGAAACACCTTTCTTAAACTTACTCCCTTCTTACATTATGTTTCTTTATATTTTTATTTCATAATTATTTCATTTTCTAATTTAGACTAAATATACTTGGTAAGTTTGTAAATTATGAGGGATTGGTTTCACCATACAAACACACACACACATATAAACATACATACATACATACATATATATATATATATATATACACCCTACATGTTAATAATAAAATAAAGTAATTTTTTCCTCAAAGAGGTTGGTTTTCAACCCCTAACAGATTTCCATCACCCATTTGTAATTCAAAATCCTCTTGGATAGGATTAATGTCCAAGTCCTCTCAAGTGGCTCGAGAGATATCCCTAGGTATTGTAGCACGAAAGATTATTACTCACCCAACCGTATTACCAAGGTTGAGAAATTTACACTTGCCAACCTAACTAGCCAAGACATATAAGACCTTATGAGAATTCACACAATCCTTTGAGTCTCCTACCACATGGATCAACAAATTTTTGAAAATTTAGGGGACCAAGACAATAGATGTAAAGTTTCATAGAATCATGTGTGGAAAACAAGGCCATTGAGAATTAATTCTAGTTAAAAAAGAATTATCTAAGTGAAGTATGAATTAAGTTGGAAATCCTTTGGCGGTGTTTGGTAGCATAAGTTAAATAGGATTTAGCCATTGATTAAGCGTAAATCCAACCAAACATAAAAAAAAAAATGAAAATTAAATCCAACACTCTATTAAATCTAGTTTTTTCGCGTTCCCACGCTACGTCTCTTTTAGGACTTAAATCAAAATTTAGTAAATCTAATTATAAGACGGATATAAGAATTTCTTCCTGCCATTGCTTGCTCATCTCTGTTCTACAAACTATCGGATTTACTAGATTTGATAAATCCTATTTAACATAAATTCAGATTGCGGCCAAACCCACCTTTTGATTTCCTTGTCAAAGGAGTATTCCTCTTCTATTTCATCTCGCTTAGTATAGATATTTAGTTATGTTTGTAAGGAAAGATAAACTAAGCTATCTATTGAAGTGCTTTTTTTTTTTGTATTACTATTTACAGATCGTTCTAATATTTTGTTAACAATTCTACATGACATACTATAAATAATGAATAGCTAGCGCAATTTCTTCTGCATAAGCTTTAAGTTTGAAATAATCTCGCCATAAATGACCCCTACTCCGGCTCACAGGTCTCCCATAAGCTTTCCAACTGCAACATCAATTTCATAAATTTTATTACATTATAACAATTACATAAAAAGAAACAACCTAGCAAAATTATTATTTACGTTTCAAGACAATAAGAATGAAATACAGCAAGTTTTGGTAAATTAAAAACTCACATGTTTTCAGCGAATAACCCCGAAACTAACAGCAATTCACCATTTAATTATAGTCATTTCAGACGAGATTTTTAGGTTGCTTGCGTACTGGCCTATGTGCGTGGGTGCCAAAAAAAGTTTTAAGGGATTTACTGTGTGCTTAAAAGAAAAAAAAAACAAAAAGGTTTTGGGGTTGGTTTTCAGGTATAAGTCTCGATATTTATTACATCTAGATTTACAAAATTTACTAAATCCTACCTTCATTAAATCCCACTCCAAATTAGTTTAGCAAAATATACTTCCCGAACCTGAAAGAAATCGATCTCAGCAGCATCAGATAGTATCTGTAGAAGGAGACAAGGCCAATCGGTGGCAGAATTTGCTAGGGTCCTCGAGAAACACCCGGTGCGGTTGAAATGCATCACTGCCGGCGTCCTCCACTCCTGATGCATTCCTAGTACCTCTTTCGCAAGCCTCAACGCAACCATACCCTCCCTCATGAACGCCGCTTCCTCTCGAGAAGCAGCTTCTCCGAGCACAGTATCAAGCTCACCACCTCCAATCTGGGACATAAAAACGATCAACGCCTTGTTCCAAAGCGCAGACACCGGCACCGCCTCGTCTCGCTTCGTAAGTCGACCTGGTCCAATGACGCGGCGGAGAGCGCCTCCCACGCCGTGCCACTTGTTAAGCGCAGTGAAGACGGATGCACTTCCTATTGTTCCGAGACGAACGCCTTGCTCAGCCATGGCCTCGAGCTCGAGCTCGAGGCGGTCGGTGAGTGAAGTGAGATTAGCAGGAGCAAAAGAGGTCCACGGTACGCGAGTGTTGGCAGCAAAGTCGACATAGCCGGTGATGTGATGGCCTTTGTTCCATTCTGGGAGGAGGCGTTGGAGGATAAGGGAAGTTTTTCCGACCCCACGGGGACCATGGAGCAGGAGGGGCTGTGGGACGCGGAGGTGGTTTGCGAAGTTGTTGAGTATCGTTTCAAGGACGGGACGAGGGATGATCCGCCAAGGATGGCCGGAGGTGTAGGCGATGGAAGCGGCCGAGGCGGCCAGCGCCCCCAACCGCGCCATGAGGTAGCGTTAGGGTTTTAGGTCGCGCTCAGAAGAGAAAGATGACGCGGTTCTTTAACAACTTTCAGATTTAAATTTAAGTGGTTTTATTATTTTTATAAATTCGAATTTAATAAATCTCAATATGATTAAATTTTAAAAATTGTTTACATTAAATTTAATTAAATCCATTAAAATTGATTGACAATGTATATCAGAATTTGAATTAATTAGTTCAATTTAATTTAAAATTTTTAACTTAATTATAATAATCTTTTTCTTTGCAATAATTTTTCAACAATTCATAATATTTTATTCATTAATAAGTACAATGTAAATATAATTAGTGTTGATATGTCATCAATAGATTTTCATCATCTGGCACGAGTCTCGAGATATCATATAAATCTCGACGTAATTTTTTGAACAACAATCATTCAAATTTCAATTAAAAGTTATCCAGATATTTGATTTTAACTAACTTTAAGTCAAACAGACCGGCTCGATGAGACGGACCCAGTGGTACCATATTTGGTCTAATTAGAGTCATATCAAGCCCCGATCAAGCCATTAAATCATTGTTGGAAGCTTTTCAAGCATATCTAAAAAGTCAAACGGATCCCAACTCTGGCGAGCTTATAATCAAATCGAGCATCTCAATAAATTTAATATAACGAGTCCAAGATCACTCAGTTCCAACATTGTTGAAGCACTTAAATATCCATCAAACACTATCTGATCAAGAAAATCTCTCTGGGTCGTCCAATCAAAATGATTTATATTCAATCATTAATTACAAACCCTCTCTTGGAAGTAAGGATATAGCTTGAAGTCTCAAGAAAAATGAATCTTAGAGAATGAGCTAAAATTGCCTCTTACTCCTGCAGCTGCCTACATATACATAATATATATATATATATATGGTAACCTAACGTTGTCAGGATAGGTGTATTATATATTGTAAAGTCGGGTGTTACTCTGCAACTCAGTATGCTTGAGTGACATATAGAATATACTGAATTCAACCTTCTGATCTGATAATATTACTGTTCTAAGCTAAACTTAATCCAGTGGCCATCGTCGCATGTGGGTGTTTTTATGTTCGGGATGGACGCTTTGTTGTTTGGTTCTTGCTGACTCGGCCCGTTTAGATTAAAATTTTAGTGTAACAATAATATTTTCATCTAACTGCTGTTAGATTATCTTATTAAACTTATTTAAAGGAAAAGAATTCTAGATGTTTTTTTCTGGTAGCCCTTCATGAGCACTTCTTCGAGGAACAATAGTACTATAATATCTAGAAATTTACAAAGAAGTCAATATAGAAATACTAATATTAAAAATGCAGAATTACAAGAATATCATGCAAATGAAGAAGATCTCAATAAATGGATTATTCCTAAAGTTGAAAAAAATCCTAATCTATAAGATTGGAACTTTTGACTTTAAAGGTAAATCATCAATTAAAACTGTTAAACAATCGTTAACAATAGATGAACAAGAGAAAACAATTTCTCTCTTAAATCACGAAGATCTAAGTAGTTACTTAGAAAATTATAAATATATATACATAGGCTTAATACAAGTAGCATTTAAACATCTTACATTTAGAGGGTTAAAACACTTCAATTTTAGCCTGCTTAAGAGATGTGAGATGTCTAAATTAGGCACAATCATTAATGAGTGTCATGGAAACTAGCCTATGTCATGGGCCAGTCTTCCTTAGCACCTTTCCAAATCTAAGTCTGTCACTTACAGACATAAATCTTTTTGAAGCAGCTAAAATACAGATCAAATTATATGGGTATGGATTTCTACCTGGATCTGAAATGATCACAATAATTTATCGAATCCATTTTAAAGTTATGAACACTTCATGTCTGAATAATAAAAATAATATGAAGTCAATCGATAGATCTACAATAGTAGAAACTAATCTGCTAACTTCAAATATAGCTACTAATAGAACCATAAAATGGGATGAAGTGAGATTCCCTAAATCATGGCAGTTGCAAACTGCTATTAAACCCCATCCTGTAATAAATCAGGATGTAGAAAAAGTTAGTCAGAATGCTAATGGTGATGTCATGATAAGATTCAATCTAAGAAGATCTATCACTTTTCCACAAATATCTTATCCCTCGTCAAAAATATCTCGAAATAATTCAGATGACTTTTCAACAATAAATCATATGATATATATAATAAATCTATCAAATAATAATTTATTACACTCAAATAGGGTAGAAAACATAACTCCGTAATTTTAAGCTAGTTTTAATTTCAATAATGACTGATTTAAAAAAATTTGCTAAAAAATAAATCAAACAAACTTTAATTAATGATTATCTAGAACCAAAATATGAATAATTCAGAAATTGGTATCGAAGTTATACTACGAAAGAGGATAGAAGAAAATTTTCTGAAATATATTTTGAGGAAAATGAAAAAAGATTTTATGAAGGGAAAACCTTTCTTTCGTTTTTAACATGGTTTAGCAATCACATTTCCAAAAAATTAGAACAAGAATTAGACATGTTAACCAAAGAATGGAAAGTCAATTTTGAAGAAATAGTAGAATCAATTTATCCTCCAACTGTTCCTACAGTATTGGATTTGGATAATAGAAACCTAAATTTTGAGTTAAATGCTTTTGGAAAAACTCTAGAAACGAATGCCACCAAAGAATTTATTGATGTAATTAAATAATTAAATTTTACCAATAGTAATATATCTTTAATTTCAAATCACCAAATGAAATTTGTAAATAAAATTGACCAGCTTATTTTCTCTTTAAATCAAAAGGAATAAAAAGCAAGTTTTGTAATCATTTATTCAGCTCTTGCTATACAGCCACCTCTCAATCCTAATTTGAAGAATTAATTAAAAATATAAAAGGTGCTAAAATTACAACCTTAAACAAAGAAGATCAATTAACAGATTAGTCAGAAAATACTGATGATGATAAAATTAAAATCGAACAAATTGAATATCAGTTTGAAAAAAATAATATTGAATTAGAATTATTTAAAATACATAAATTAAAAGGCAATAAAAACTCAACTTTATATTATTGAACTCACTTTTAGTTGAGGTCTAGTCTCTATTTATAATAGCCTAGGGTCTAGCCATGGGACTCTCCTGGTGACTTTCTTAGAAGACTAGTCTTGGAACCCTCCCCCTTAGAAATTCAAATCTTTCTCACTTCACTAGGAGTTTCATATGCTTAAGGCCTAATCTCTAACTTTTGGGAGGAAGAGACCAAGCATAAAGAAGCCCAGGGGAAGTCTCATATAAGTGGTCAAACTTTAGATTTACCTGGGAGATCTGGAACCTACACAATACACACACTTTACACTCTCAACCCTAAAAAAAGCACATCCCACTTTGATCCCCTTACTCTTTGGAAACTCATGTGGGTAGTCTAACCCTAAGCCCATGACTAAGGAGGTTATGACCAACACATATATAACCAAATGAGGGTTGCCCTTGACCCATAGCTCAACTAAAACAATCTCATACTACTCACATCTAATCAACCTCAATTTTCCTTATATTAAAATTTTTGACCCTCTTGCCTTTTTTTCAAAATACCCCTAAATCTACCCAAAATACCCCTAAATAATAAAATCCCCAAAAATTTACAAAATTACCCAATTTACCTTTTTTTTCTCCAAAAATTATTTCAAAATATTCTCACCACTCAAATTGACCAATTTGACCGAAATTTACCAAAATTTCTAAAATAGCCCCAAAATTACCAAAATACCCCTCATAGCCCAAAAATATAAAAATTCTCAAAAATTTCCAAAACCTCCCAAATATTCCCAATTTCATTTCTCTCAACTACCACATGATCTAATTTGACCAATTTGACCCAATTTAACCAAATGCCCCAAATTTGACTCATTTAGCCCAAAAGTACCCAATTAAACCCAATGTCCACCTAATTGACCCCAATCTTGCCCAATTTCAACTTTAAAATTTAATTAAACATCCATAGTCTCAATTCAAACTAAATACAAACCCAATTTGACCCACATTTGGACTCAATTTCAGCCCAAACTCAAAATCCCCAATTTTGACCAAGTGACCCATTTCACCCAAATTAGACCAAATGTCAATTAATTTCCCCTCAATTTTAATTTCAAACTTCTCATGAAACTCCACTAGGTTAAATGCAACATTCAATTGCCTCCAATTTGAGATCAAGTTTCACCCAAGTCAACCCAAATCCAAAATCCCTAATTTTGCCCCAAATTAGAAACATGACCAAATCACATCAAATTGGATGCCCTAACCCTAAAATTGCCACCTAATTTTTGTTGGGAACTCTTCACCACATCTCCTAGCTCTTTTTGAACAATCAATTGGGCCTAAACCCCACTTTAGCCCAACCTAGAATCAAGCTAAACCAACTTCCCCAAATTGACCAAAATCCCAAATTAAGCCAAATTGAACCCCCAAATCAATTCAAAACCTCTTCAATCCTTTTCTAAACTCTTTGTGACAATCATAAACACCATATTGCTCGATCATTTGGACTCAAACCAAACCCAAACCCAAGTTAGCCCACCATTAACTCATGTGAGCCAAAATTGGACCTATGACCAAACTTAACCAAATTGAACCAAGTGTGACCAATATAAGCCTCCCACAACCATTAAATTGACCCTAAGGACTGCTCTAGCTCCACCTAGCCCACCCTAATGGATCCATGGACCAACCTCAATTTGGGGGATCTCCTTCCATATTTGGCTAAACTAAATATACCTTGCCCAAAGCTTGAACAAAATCCATTTAATGCCTTGATTGACCTCTCATTGGCTCACCAGACCCCTGGCCACCCTCCCTTGTCCTTGCCGGTTGACCTAGTCATAGGAGGAGCCAAACAGAGAGGCCCCTGACCAACTGAAAATATGTTGAGATTTTCATCTCTATTTTATATTGATTTTGATGATATTACACTTTAAAGAAAGATATTTTTGATGTTTTGTTGCAGGTATGTTGATTTATGAACATTGGAGCAAAAAGATGCAAAAAAGAGCGAATTTGGAGAAAAAAGGACCAAAATATGAAGATTTGACCTTGGGCGCCAACGACGAGATCAACGGCGCCGACGGTGGATTTTTCCCGAGAGTTAAGAAAATAAATTACAAAGAAGGTCACTGACTGCGAGCTCGACCCTGCCGACAACGAGCCTAGAAGCCCGCCGACGACGAGTATGTCGGTTCTCTCACGAGGTGCATTGAATGTTGATGATTTTTGAACGTATGCAACTCTAGGAAACTCTTCTACAACTTTAAAAGAAACAATTTGAGGTCGAAAAAAGTGTGTCTACTGTGTTTGTTAGTGTTGGTGGTGCCATTAAAGTTATATATAGTTAGTTTAATTAGTGTTACTTGTGAGGAATTCTTCGAGAGATTGTAAAAGTGGAAGGAAAGTGAGAGATTTCTTCCTCCTTGCCGCTTCGAAAGAAAATTATGTGTTTCATAAAGAAAGGAAGTGATTTAGAGGAACTTCAGGAAGTTTGCTTGGGGAGAAATTCGAGATAAGTGGTATTTACTTATTATAATTTGTATAATTTTTCTTTTATATATGAAATCAAAGTTTTGTCGTATCTTCTCCATAAGATCTGAGTAGTTTCTCTGTCTTTCTCCTCGTTTTGAGATTTTGTGAAATGGTGATTTGAATTAGTTGTGCCATGAGAATTTTAAAGAAATTGTGATGATCTTTTCACTTCAATCTTAATTTACTTTCAATCTGGCCAATTGATTTGTTAAAATATGTTGATTTTTACAACTAAAGTGAAGATTACATCCAAGATTCAGGGAGGTCAAAGTCCTTGAAAGTATGGTGCAAATAAATAGAAAGATATTATTTATTAGGCGTAGAATTGGAGGTTTTAGAGCGACAGACTAAAATCCTCAAATAGGACCTATCGTTTGGGTGCTGAAGTGTAGATGTTATCCCTTAGGCGAAGGGAACGTGGGAGCTCCTAAATGAGAGCCGGTATCCTCCCAGCCTAGCTGCATATTCAGTAACCAAGCATATGATTAGTCAATGTTCTTTATGCCTAGACCAAAGGGTAAAGAATATGTATGCTCCTATTTGGCACAACACAGTTTTAAAATAATACTAATTATCCATTCACTTAAATTTCTTAAAAAGGAGAAGGATGCTTGCTTATATATTAAACCTCGCTTTATTAGTAAAAGTAGTTAATTGTAAGTAGAATTAGTTTGCTAAAACTACATCTTATTTACGATTGCTTATTAGTGACAAATAAGCAATTTGAATTATAAGTTTGTGATTCTGAATTGGTTTCTAAAATCCTAGTTCGTAGCCTTTAAAATATTCCCTGTGGGATCGATATCCAGGACTCTACTAGAGCCCTATATTACTTGAGCGATATGCATACTTGCGTTGATAAAAGTAACTATGTGATTATTGAATATTTTATACATTTCTATATGAAATTCTTGAAATATTAAGCTTACATAAAGTGCCCAGAGTAGTTCAACCCCCTCATCCAATTCGAACCCAATTTCATCCATCTTTGTGGCAATCTATAATTGTCCACTGGCGCCTCACAGCCCTCCACATAAGCAACTCATTACACCCAGCTGACCCCTAAGCTCCACTCCGACAATGGCTATTTAAGCCACCACCTCTCACGACCAAAAAGAATGAACTCACTTTGACAAGGGGAAACTCTGCCCAATTGTTCTCAAAAGCTTCCCCTAACTTCCCTAACCTCATTCCAGCCAACTCCCTGCCCTAATCCCCACTGCTTGAGACCAATTTTGAAGCTCAAATTTGGCTTGAAACAGGACACTCCTCCACAAACCTCCACACTTGATAAAAATCAAATTCATTGCACCCACACATTCACCACAGTGAACTAAGAAGAGGCCCCATAAAAGCCCCATCACCAAAATACCCTAGGGCAGACTTCGATCAACACCTAAATTTGGCCTTGGTTGAATTTGGGTCTAGACAATTCACCACGATCAGAGGCTTCATCCCTGAGCTCCTTGGACCTCCGCTAAACTTCTCAAACTCTCTGATTGAGGCTCCTCTCTCAGAGCAAGGTAATGAGCTTCCCCCTCTTCTCGAGCTTAATTAAATTCTCCATGTGATTAGGGTTAGTTTAAGCCTTGATTAACTGTATGGATATGTTCACCATACTTAGACGAGTCAATAGGAACAAATCCGAAGAGTTTTCATTGAGTATAACTCAAGAAATTAGGGTTTTAAGGTGAACAGTCTTGGGTTCACACCGGTTGGGGTTGAAAGCGCGGAGCCGTTGGATCGAGTGTTCATCAAATGGACGGTCTTGATGGCGTTGGATGAGGAGATCATCTGTGAACGCGCCGTCAAACCAAACCGAGCTAGCCAACCAGAGGACAGCGCGTGGGGGCTTAGATCCGTCGTAGGTTTACGTGGCGCCGACGTGGATAAGTGGAAAATAGGGATTTTAAATTATTTAAGTCACCTTAAATTCAAAAATTCATATATTGGTGTGAAAAAATCATAAAAATAAAATAAAAATACCATAGTGCTCAGTAAACAGAGGAGAATAATGTGTAAATGGTTTAAAATTTATTTGATGTATGTTTAATTTTTAATAAATTAAATATTTTTTTGAATGTTTTGATTCTCCATGCACTTAAATATTTCACCATAACTTGATATTTTGACATATTATTAACTCTGTCTTAGGGGATCTTCTCTGATTTTTCTAAAGTCAGAGGAGATCTTGACCAACTGAAAATATGTTGAGATTTTTATGCCTATTTTATATGAATTTTGATGATATTGCACTTTAAGGAAATGTGTTTTTGATGTTTTGTTGCAGGAATGTTGATTTATGGTCATTGGAGCAAAAAAATGCAAAAAAGAGCGAATTTGAAGCAAAAAGGACCAAAATATGAAGATTTGACCTTAGGCGCCGACGGCGGATTTTTCCCGAGACTTCAGAAATTAAAAAGAAAAGAAGGCTGCCGACGACGAGATCGACCCCACCGACGATGAGGTTTTCTCAATATTGCCAGAACTTAGTATTCTAGAAGGCCACCGACGGCGTTATCGAGGCCGCCGACGGCGAGTTTGTCGGTTTCTTCACATATTCAATGAATGTGGATGATTTTTTAAGGGATGCTTGGGCATCTCTTAGAGAACTCATCTACAATTTTAAAAGAGACATTTAGGGCTGAAATTAAGTCAGGGAGAAATGAGTCTTCTTCAATATTGGTCATTTATAGTGAGTGTCTAGTGTGTCTGTTAGTTTAAATTAGTGAGATTGTGAGGAATTCTTTGAGAGATTGTAAGAGTGGAAGGAAAGTGAGAGATTTCTTCCTCCTTGCCGCTTCGAATGAGAATTCTGTGTGCTGTAAAGAAAGGAAGAGATTCAGAGAAACTTCAAAGAGTTTGCTTGGGGAGGAATTCAAGATAAGTTATATTTACTTATTGTAGTTTGTATAACTTTGCTTTTATATATGAAATCCAAGTTTTGTCGTATATTCTCCATGAAATCTGAGTAGTTTCTCTGTCTTTCTCATTGTTTTGAGATTTTGTGAAATGGTAATTTGAATTAGTTGTGCCAAGAGAATGTTAAAGAAGTTGTGATAATCTTTTCCCTTCAATCTTACTTGACTTTCAATATAGCCAATTGATTTGTTAAAATATGTTGAGTTTTACAACCGAAGTGAAGATTACATCCAAGATTCAGGGAGGCCAAAATCTTTGAAATTAGGGTGCAAATAAATAGGGAAATATTATTTATCGGGTGTAGAATTGGAGATTTTAGAGTGACAGACTAAAATCCTCAATTCGGTCCTATCGTTTGTGTGTTGAAGTATAGATGTTAGCCCTCAGGCGAGGGGAATGTGGGAGCTCCAAAGTGAGAACCGGTGCAGATTTAGTAACCAAACATAGAATTAGTAAATGTTCTTTATGTTTGGACCAAAGGGTAAAGAATATGTATGCTCCTATTTGTCACAACACAATTTGAACTAATTCAATTTATCCATTCACTTAAATTTCTTGACAAAGAGAAGGATGCTTGCTTATATATTGAACCTCACATTACAAACTTTATTAGTAAAATTAGTTAATTATTAGTAGAATTAGTTTATTAAAATTACGCCTTATTTATCATTGCATATTAGTGACAAATAGGCAAATTGGACTACAAAGTTGTGATTCTGTATTAGTTTTTAAAATCCTACTTCGTAACCTCTAATATATTCACTGTGGGATCGATAACTGACCAAAGAAAAATGTATTGAGAAATTCATACCAATTTTATATTAACTTTTGATGATATTGCACTTTAAAGAAATATATTTTCTATGTTTTATCATAGGAATGAAGATTTATAGATAATGAAGCAAAAAGATGAGAAAAGGAGCGAATCTGGAACAAAAGGACTAAAAAAAGACAAAAATTGAACTAGGCCGCCGACATCGTGTTTTTCCTGAGAGCATTTGAATATATTATAAAGGAGCCCACCGACGGCGAGATCGAGTCCGCCGACAGCGAGCCTGAGCAGTTGGCCTATCTTTGAGAAGCCCGCCGACGACGCCAGCAAGCCCGCCGACGGTGAGAAGGTCGGTTCAAGCAAGATACATTGAATCTAGACGCTTTTTAAAGAGGTGTTTAAGCAACCTTTGGAAATATTTCTCCCTCTTTAAAAAGAGACGATTTTAGGCCGAATGTGTGTCCTTGGTGTGTCCTTTTTGAGTGTATTATTAGTGTCTTTAGTGTGTAAGTGTGTTTTAGAGAGTATAATAGTGAATTTAGTTGAGTTTGTTGTACAAGAAGAAAGAGTCAGAGGAACTTCAAGGAGTCTGCTTGGGGAGAAAATTCGAGATAAGTTTTGTTTATTATTTTATAACTTTAATTTTATATAAAATCTAAGTTTTGTGTTATTCTTCATATGCATTCTGAGTAGTCTTCTCTGTCTTTCTCCTTGTTTTTGAGATTTTGTGAAATGGAAAATTGAATTAGTTGTGCCTAAAATATTAAATAAAATTGTGATAATCTTTTTACTTAAATCTTAATTTACTTTCAATTTGACGATTAATCTGTTAAAATATGTTGATTTCACAACTAAAGTAAATATTACATCCAAATTCAGGGGAAGCAAAATCCTTGAAAGGAGGGTGCAAATAAATAGGGAAATATTATTTATCGGTCGTAGAATTGGATATTTTAGAGTGACAGATTAAAATCTTCAATTTGGTCCTATCATTTGGGTGCTGAAGTGTAGATGTTAGCCCTCAGGCGAGGGGAACGTGGGAGCTCCGAAGTGAGAACCGGTATCCTCCCAGCCTAGCCGCAGATTCAGTAACTAAGCATAGGATTAGTTAATATTCTTTATGCCTGGACCAAAGGGTAAAGAATAGGAATGCTCCTATTTGACACAATATAATTCTAACTAATTTAATTATCCATTCACTTAATTCTCTTAACAAGAGGAGAGATATTTTTCTAAATTACAATCTTCCATTCAAAAATTAGTAGTACAGTTTAGTATAAGTGTTCTTTATTTCCGTATACTAGATAGTAATTGCAATTGCTATAATTAGTTCATAATCTCTAACTTCTTTGTGGGATCGATATCTAGGACTCCATTAGAGCCCTGTATTACTTGAATGATGCGTATACTTGTGTTAATAAAGGGGTAACTTTACTATTATTGAATATTATTTTTATTTGTTAACACTTATATTGTTACATAACATCACCCGCCTACTTGGTGAACAACAAGGGTTTCAACCTGGACGTCCTAGGACTTAGTGAGCAACTATGATCTTAACTTAGATAACATAGGGTTGGTAGATAACCAGAACCTTCCCTTAGCTTTACCTAGGTGTTTGTTGCAAATATATATGCCCTAACATGCATTTTGAGTTGCAGTTGGTGGAAACAAGGAGACTCTTCAGGTACACATTTAAGTTTATTGCAATTTAAATTCTGCAATTTATTAAATGTTTTATTTTCCTGCATTCTATAAAATTTTGAAAATGATCGAACTTAGCATGTTTAAACAACTTAAAATTTAATCACCAACAAAAATAAAACCTGCAATTGTAACTGAAATTAAAACTTCTCGTTGGATGATCAGAAATCTCTCGGATGATGTAACCCACGTGTTGCTAACGAGATTTCCCACTGTCTAAATGAAAATGTGGAACTCATTCAGTTGAGTTTAGCAAATTCATTTGGACTAAGTGGATCCGATGAAAATAGTGGTGTCGGGATGTTGGAACCGTGGGATCTTAACCGGTTATGCTTAACCAACTTTAAGATTTCTCTTAATAAAACTTAAGACATTGAATTTGAAACTCAACCTCTAAATCATGACACTTCTCTCATCCCCTGATTATCACTTCTTTAAACTAAACCCTCTGCAACAACAAGGAGCACGGAGCAAGCGCAGTGGACAACACGACCATCTTCAACAACTAAATAAGTCTTCATCAACTTAACCATTCCTTAGAAATTAAATAACTATCCATAGGATTTCGAGGTAGTTTGCTTAGCGCAACATAAACCCTCACTTTTTTATTTAGGCATTTGCATGTTATGCAATTTAAAGCCCTAACTCGTCTTAGGATTCCAAGGTAGTCGTTTGGAACGACATAAACCCTCACATCTTCCAGGTTATTTGTATGATTATATCATACGAGTATAAGTCCTAATTAATTAAAATTAGCAAGATTGCAACATCAAATAACATCTCCTCAAATTCAAGCCAAACAAATAGGATAGTTGGGAAGTCACCGAGATTCTCCTCAGATCCATGACATCCCTTACATTTCTTCCATTGGATTCCCAAAATAAAATGTTCTAAATTTGATCCAATCCCTTTTGAAATTCCAAAATCGGATCCTTTGAATGCTTAAACTTTGAAATTTCTGAAAACGAAACCACTAATCTTTATCGTGAGTTTTCTTAAGTGTCTTCGGACATTTAGGATGTAATTAACTATAGGGGTTTGCCCTTAAAGGGAACTTTAAGAACCAGGTAATATAAACCATATCTAATTCCTTTATATTAGATAGAGGAACTTGTCGGCTTATAAAAATGGTTCACAGACCAAATGAATGTCATAAAACTACTAGTTCATTTAATCGAACTTCATTTTCAAGTGATACGTCTACTCTTTGGAATAGATATGTCACTTGTGATGGAATGCTCGTTTATTTAAACTATTAATAACATGAGATCAGTTTGGTCTCATATTTTCAAAATCAAATGCTACTTTCCAAATTATATATATATATATATATATATATATTTATTTAAATTAAACTTAAAATCTAAAATTCACCGACAACTTCTATAGGCGACCCCCCTTTTCAAAACACATAACCTATAAATATGCTGACAACCGTCGGTAGCCTCTGCTCACTGTCATCGGCACATCTATTTGTAACAACGTATCTGAAATATGACTGTAATAAATAACATCATACTTAAAATTTTGCAATAAGTAATTCTAGTATTGTTCTGAATTAAAGACTCAGTGATAACTTCCGACCTCCATAACCACCGACCACAATCAACCACCGCCTATTGGCAACAGTCGACCACTGCTGGTCACCCCCTGCTCGTCACCATTGGCGACTCTTGCTTGCTAATAAAATATCGCAAATATGGTCATAACATGAGACGTTGTATTGAAGAATTGGCGATAACTTTCGATGTTTGAAGCCATTGACCACAATTGACCAAAATCGGTCACTCCTGTTCGCCGCCGTCCATATCCCCTACTTTTTAACATTGTATCTGAAATTTTATCGTAATATATAACGTAATGTTGAAAATCCAACGATAACTTCCAGTTGCCCACTGCTTACAAGCGATGTATTCAAAGTACAAAATTTCTTTCTAGACTCCTACAATTTTCTCTACATTGCATACATACATGTGTTGTATCTAGTGTAAAATTATAACCCTATTCACCGGTTATGAGAAAATTGTGTGCCATTGTATCTACACGCTTATAATGAATTACTTTGACTGGGGCATGCCCCGTTATTTTTTTTCCTTCTAGGGTTTTTCCATATAAAAAGTCTCGGTGTCTTCTCTTGCTATGACTTAATTATCTATGTGTGTCTTGAATCTTCATGCAATACTAAGACATTAAATATCACTCTACCACCGTAAATTTTCCAACACGCAATAATAGTATTTATCAATCTTATGCATCAAATAATATGTCAATAAAGATAGTTTATTAATTCGCCTCACAATTGTATCAGGGTGTGAACAAAAATCATATACTGAATTGATAACTCAATTATGAGAGATGCAAGTTGAACTGAACATGATAAGCAAAAAAGTAGTATTTCAATGTTTCAAATTTTGCTTCATACAAGCAATTCTTAATTTAGAGGTGTAAATGAGTGGAGCCGAGTTCGAGCTAGTGTCAATTTGATATGATCTTGATTAATTAATTAGGTTCGATCCGGCTCACAAGCTAACTTGTTTAATATAAAATAAAGAAAATAATATTAAATTTAGTATTATAATAAATTGATAAAAATAGAGCAATTATAAGATAAATAATAAAAAATCACATAATATAAAGTAAAAAAAAATCATTTTCTAAATATTTTTTATAATTTAAACATAAACTCTTGGAATTTAATATATTGTCAAGTATATTTTATATTAATGATTTTTTAAACGAACCAGCTAATGAGGCTTGAGCTTGACTTGTTAGCTCATCAAGCTCAATTAAGGAGACACTTATTGAGTCAAGCTCGAGCCAGCTCACAAATAAGCCGACAGAAATATTGAGATCAAACAACATATCACTGAGCATCCTAAGCTCACAGAAATATTGAGATCAAACAACATTTACTAGGTAACCTATCACTGAGCATTAGCTGATAATAAATTTGTTCCAAATAATTAATAATTAATTGATTTTTTGGTTATTTATCTTTTATGTTATCTTAATCAGTAATTTATAGATTTGCCATATTTAGAAAAAAGGAGAATATTGATTTAATAATTTTTATGATAATAAATACATAATAGATATATCAAATAATGTATATAATGATTTAAATTGAAGAATACTATAAATGCTTGTACATTACATTTCCAGCTTAGGATGATGAGAGAAGGATAATAGTTTCCTTAAAAATTATTAGTCACCAAATGTCACAAGACAAAATGATGATTGAAGCTCAGAAAAAATATTATATCAGGAGTTCTGATGCAAAATTACATCAGGACATCAATCACTGCCAGCCATGATTACACTCTCACCATGTATTAAATTATTTACTTTTTTTTTACTATGAGAAGCCGAATTGTACACGTGGCTGACAGTAATTGGAGTCCTAATATAGTTTTGTTTCAGGATTCCTGATGTAATATATTTTATTAAAGCTCACAATTTAATCATTTAAATCTAAAAGTTCAAATAAAGATTTAAAAATTTAAAAATTATGTTTACAAAAATATAATCAAAATTAACATTTAACACTTAATTTGGAGCATGTTGTAAGATTTTTAGCAAGAAATCTCACCCAAATTCAATTAATTTAAATTTAAATTTTTGCTACTTTTATATCAATCATAGTTTTTTATTTAAATAAATTGTTAAAATACCTTCTATTTTTTTTTTTTATTCATTCCTGAGATCCTTACAAAAGTACAGTAATTCATAACTTCATTTCTTCTAAATTGTTAAATATCATTACTGTTGAGTGCAATTAGTGCTATTAATCGACTTACATGAAGGTTTTTTACATACATTTAGAGTTGCAAATGAGCAGAGCTTAAGCGAACTCAAGCTTGGCTCGTTTTCGGCTCGTTCGAAATTGCTCATATTTGAAATCGGCTCGTGAATAGTGTGTTCGTGTCCTGCTCAATTTAAATGTTCTTGTTTGTGTTTGACTCGAAATTGATTCATTAAAATTAATTGAAAAAAATAGATGTAGAATGTTGGATTTGAATTTGGACCAGATATATTGAAAAAACTTAGAACCACATTACCATAAGAGCTGTTACGATTTAAACTTAATATAAATATATATAATATATTATTATATAAATAATATATATAATATATTATTATATAAATAATTATATTATTTTTTATTTCGAGCTAAAACGAGTCAAACACGAGCGAACAAAGAGTTATTCGTGTTCGACTCGTTTATTATTCGAGTTTAAAAAAATTATTTGTGTTCAGCTCGTTTACTTAACGAATGAGACGAACACGAACTACTTAACGAACCAAACACGAGCTGTTCACGAATAACAAGCTTTTTTCACAACCCAACATACATATCTATTAACTTCTATACATTCATAATTTATATGTTTAACATTTAGATTTTGATATTAAATTATATATATATATAACACTTCACGGCACAAATAGCACCAAAATATATGCATGAGAATTTATATTTAATTTGAAAAAAGTTGATGTTAGTATTAATTTTTATATGATATTATAAATTTAGGTACAGAATAAATAAATGTAAACACTTAAATGATAAAACTGAAAATATATAAAAAATAAGTGGAATTCATGTAAATATCCCTTCATACTAACACCTGCTAATAATCATAAATGACATATAATGCCACACTCTAAAATGCTGTTGAGTGCATTCTAATAATAACATTTAGGGGTGTAAATGTCACACGTGTTCGGCTCGTTAAAGAATATCACTGTTCGTGTTCTGCTCGTTTATATTTCAAAGACAAAAATATGTTCAAGTTTGGCTTGAACAAGGGCTGTTTGCAAATAAAGAGTCGTTTTGACAACCATAATCATGTAGTTGTATGATGTTAAAGAATTGAGACAAGATTTAAATCTTATCGTTTATATTAAAACATCATTTAAAAATAATTAAATATATATCTTTTTCTATTTTTTGAATTAATAATTTTAATTGATTATAAATCTTTGCAGCTTTGTATTCAATTAAATTTCTGAAAGATACTACTCATCAATATATATATATATATATATATATATATATATATATATATATATATATATATATATATAATTGATGAGTAGTATTTCGAGCCGACACGAAGAAACAAATCTTTGTTCGTATTCAGCTACGTATATATATCGAGCACAACAGAAGTATTCATGTTTGACTCATTAACTTAGCGAATGAGTCAAACACGAGCTTCTTAACAAACCGAACACGAGCTGCTCGCGAACAACGAGCCGTTTTGACAGCCCTAACAACATTGACATTAGTGTCATTTATACTAATACCATTTACAAATTTACTTTTATGTATTTTTCAAAGATCTTTATTATTTTAAGAAGTTACCATAAATAAAAATTGTGCTAATCCCTTTACAACAGCATTCCAATGAGCCATTATTCCATACGGAGAATGCATGCATCCGCACGCATCTCCTCCAATACCCATCTAATACCCTCATAATACCCATCCAGTACCCTCCAATACTCACCTTATAGCCAATACCCAATATCCAATACACATCCATACCCATCCATACCCATCCATACCCATCCAACACCCAAAAAATCCGCACCCAACGCTGCGTACGTGCTCCGGATGGAATAATTCGCCCATCCTCGAATCCCTGTCCAGCCAAGCTCAGATAATAAATAAATAATTATTACCATAAACTTGAAATTATTGTGAAAGTCCAATTGTAAACTGTCCTAATGTTAAATTTTTAGCCACTCAAAATTTCAACTATAACCTTCTAACTTCTTCACTTCATTTCTTCCCTACATCTTCACTTGCAAGCAACGACTAAATTATATTAATAGTTTTATTTATAAAAAAAAATTATTATAAAAAATCCAGCAAAACATACTCGAATTCTATTAAACTTAAGAGTATAGATCATTTGCAAGCAAAGAGATAACATATAATGATCGACATTACGGGCCAGTTTGGGGCAGCTTATTTAGCGCGGTGCAATTTGAAAACGCAGTTGGGATTGTTTGGAAAGAGCGGCGCTGTGGCATTCCTAAAACGCGACCACGGGTTCGAACATGAGGCCGACGTTTCTTCGTGTACATATTACTCCGCTAGCCACTACATCCCTCTCTCGCATTTTTTCTGCTTCTCTCGACCACGTGGCTCTCTCTCTCATGCTTCTTTTGCATAGCTACCTATCTCAATCGCTCTCGCGAAGTTCTTACCCCGCTATCGAGATATCTCTCTCGTGCCTCTCAAACGCCTCTCTCTGATGACAACTTATCTTTCTCCTCTCTTTTCCTTCTGATCTCTAGTTATTGTGCATTGTATTCATGTGCTCATTTTCGATGAAATAACTTTCTCTTTGTGATTTGTGGTTTTCCCATTTACAGTATGTAGGGTTTTGTAAGAATTTTGTGGAATCAATCCTGAGGTTTCTCATTTTCATCTTGGGTCATTGTGAGAATTTTGAGGATTTTGCGATTTTTAAGGTTTTGTAATTTGTAGGGTTTTGTGGAATGGTGTTTCGGGTGCCCTGTATATAGATAACACTATTTCGAGTGCCCTGTATGTAGATAACACATCCTGTATGTCATTGCCTCAATTGAAAAATGGATGAAAGATGGAGGTTGATTTGTTGATAGCACTATTTCAGTCTCTGATGTCACTGTCTCAATTGAAAAATATGAAATGGAAGATAGTTTTTTTTTTTTTTTCGGGTGCCATGTACGTAGATAACACTATTTCGGGTGCCCTGTATGTAACCAGTGAGAATTTGAAAAATATGGGTGCTCTGTAAGTAATGTTTCGGGTGATTGATTTTTGAGTGAGAATTTGAAAAATATGGATATGTGTTTTATCTTTACATCTAATTTTTTAAGTAAGAATTTGGAAAATTGATGAAAGAGAGTGATTTCTTTGTAGATAACAATGTTTCGGGTGCCTGGATGTAAATGTCTTAAATGAAAAATATGGGATGAGGTTTTAATATTATCTTTGACATTTATGCGAGAATTTGAAAAATGGATGAAAGAGGGTGTCGATTTTGATTGTAGGTTGTGATGAGGTGATGAGTGTTGTGGGAGTTGATGTGGAGGCGGTGGAGTGGTGTGGTGTGTTATAGATGTTGGGGGTTGGTGGCGTTGAGGTAGTGGTGTGTGGTTTGGAGAAGGTGGTGTGGTGTGGTGTTGGTTATTAGATAGTGCGACGGTGATTGGTGTATGGTTGGAGTGCGGAGATAGTGGTGTCTGTGTGGAGGTGTTGGTGTGTGGTTGTGCAGGTGTTGGTGTGTGGTTGTGCAAGTGTTGGTGCATGTGTGGAGGTTTTGATGTGTGATTGTGGAGGTGGTGGTTAGTGTGGTTATTTTTGTGTGGATGTCTTGGTATGTGGAAGTGGTGATGGTTTTGTGGTGGATGTTTTGGTGCCTTGATGTGCCAGTATGTGGAGGTGGTGGTGTCTGGTGGAGATGTCAGTATCTGTGTGGTGTCTGTGTCGTGTCTGGTGATGTTTGTTTTGTGTCGTGGTGTGTGGAGGTGATGTATGTGTGGAGGTGGTGTTGTGTGGTGGCGGAGGTGGTGCTGTGTGTGTGGTGTTATTGGTGTGTGGAGGTGGCGGTATTGGTGTGGTGGATATACTGGTGTCTTGATGTCCCAGTGTGTGGAGGTATTTCTGTGGAGGTGGCGGTGCCTGTGTGGATGTGTTGATGTCTGTGTTATGTTTGGTGGTGTCTGTGTGGAGGTGGTATTGTCTGTGTGGTTAAACTTGTGTGGAGGAGGTGGTGGTGGTGTGGATGTGTTAGTGTCTTGATATGCTGGTGTGTGTTTGTTTGAAAGTTGTGTAAGAGTGGAGGTGGTGGTATTTGTGTGGTGTTCTGTGTGGAGGTGTTGGTGTATCTGTGAAGGAAGTGGTGTTTATGTGGAGGTGGTGGTGTTGTCTGGTCGTGGAAGTGGTAGTTAATGTGTGGTTGTGTTTGTGCGGAAGTGTTGGTGTGTGGAGGAGGTGGTGGTGGTGGTGTGATAGATGTTTTGGTGTTTTGATGTGCTGGTGTGTGGTGGTGTGTTTGGAGGTGACAGTGCCTGTGTGGAGTTGTTGGTGTTTGTGCGGTGTCTATGTGGTGTCTGGTGGTATCTACGTGGCAGTTTTGGTGTCTGATTGTGGAGGTGATAATTAGTGTGTAGTTATGTTTGTATGGAGATGTTGGTATGTGGAGATGGTGGTGATGGTGCGGTGGATGTGTTGGGTGTCTTGATGTGCTAGTGTGTGGAGGTGATGACATTGGTGATGATATTACAGTATTCTTATTTTTCTTCGATTTATGAAATTATGTCATTTTTATTTATGTTAATTAGTTTTTCTTCATGCTAGCAATACAATGGTTCGGAGAAAAGAGACTGATTCATCTGCAATATGAGATAAGGAGAAAAAAATAATATTTTGAAACATTTGCCTCAACGAGATCGAATCGGAAAATAGGTCAACAATCTATCAACAAGGAAGACTGACAAAATATTATTAGAAAATTCAAAGAAAGCACATACAGAGAGTATGATATGATACAGTTAAAAAACAAGTGGAAATAGCTAAAAAAGATTGAAAAATCTGGATTGAATTGAATTAAGGATTAAAGGGTTTGGAGTGGGGCCCGGTAAAGCAAACGATTGATGCTTCCAAAGAGTGGTGGGTAGAGAGACTAGCAGTGAGTATATTCGAAATGTCCCCTATTTTGTGAAATTTTTAATTTATTTCTAAATCCAACAACATGTTATATGAATTGGTATGTGGTGTTTGCTGTAAAAAAAAAAATACAGTGGAATCGATCCAGAGTTAGATAAGTTAGATCATAAGTTTGGAGGTGTAACAACGGGCAACAATGCATGTGCCCCCAATGAGCGGAGTTAAGTGGCATATCCGAAAATTTGGGAGCCGACCAAACAAGTGAAAGGCCCCAGCCCGGACGTCCATGAAGTTGAGTCTACAAGCTGATCGAAGCATTCTCGGGTTGAAAAAAAAAAGAAAGAGGGAGCTGCTTTTCTTAGAAGACATATCTCACAGTTAGTGGCTTCATGCACCAATGACCCTGGTCCATCACAAGCAACATTTGTGCAGCATGTTATAAGAACTCTGGATGCAACTCCAGAAATTTCTGAGGACATGCCGTTGTATATGTTCTCTATAAAGTTGTTTTAAGAATCAACTCGAAGAAAGTTTTTCATCGCAATGCCCATTGACCGTAGGGTGAGTTACGTACGTTATTTTCATGGAAGCAGTGACACTTAAGAAACAATTTTTTTAAAATTAGATTTTTGTGGGACATTTCTATTTGTTTATGGATTTTCATTATGATTTGGATATTTATCTTGTTTTAGACATGCCACTTTACTCGAGTGATTTTCACTCATCATTATGTTTTCTATTTACTATTGTAATGTTATTTGTCTATGTTGGTTTTGTTAGTATATTATATGATTATAGCTAATTGATTGATGTTTGTGTGTTACTCACTTCTATATAGAAATACATTGATGCAACTAGAGAAAAGACCCATAAGGAGACTAGCAGTTGCCGTATGCTTGATGTACGAGTATTATAACTCGAATATACGCTCCCCTTACATGACATCCTCATATGTTGTCAATAAATGAGTTGGGGTGTTGCTTGCGGGCCACCAAACGAGATTTAGCAATATATTTCACATGACACGGGCGATATTCATCGATATGTTGGAAGAACTACACATAAATCATGAACTTCATGGCTCATCCAAAATGACTTCGCGAGAGGTTTTAGCAATAAACATCAACATATTATCGCAGAATGAATCAATGTAAGAAGCTATGAAACGATTCCAACACTACTCCAAAACGGTTTGCAAATACTTCTCATTATGGTTTTGTCGATTTTTCTTCACAAGTCATAAAACCAATATATCATACATTCGAACGGACCAACATAAAGATTTAACATGATGTACGGTAACTGACATACTTTAAGTTAATTTCTCATATTTATTACATTCAGTTTTCATATAAATATCATAATTATGTAACTCTTCATTAGTTTTATAGAATTGTATTGAAACAATCAATGAAAGACACGATGCACATTATCCAAATAATGAGAATATCGCATTCATCGACTGTTGTGGGTCTACGACGCACAATGTCATGATAGTATGCGACTTCAACATGTGCTTCACTTTTGTCATGGCTAGTTGGGAAGGCAATACACATGACCGTCAAATTTTCAAATCTGCAACACAAAATAACAAATACTTCCCACATCCACTGACAGGTTCGCTTGAGACTGGGCTATTCTCCTAACTCCTTTTGCCTTTAACAATAATCATTCAATTCATATCAGATAAATATTATTGGTCAATGCTTATTATATGTTGCAGCGAAAGTATCTCAAGCCATGTCATGATATGAGATACCACATACATGATTTTGAGCGAGTCAGCAATGTTGTGCAGTGCAGGAAAGAAATGTTCAACAAAAGACATTCATCCTTACGCGGTGTTATTGAGAGGACTTTTTGTGCTTGAAAGAAAAAATGGGTTATACTTATGTCAACTTACTCGTTTCTCAAAAAGATGCAGATTGTGATTGTCATGATTGCTCTCCATAATTATATTCAGCGGCATCATTCCTGCAAAGACATTGACTTCCGTAAGGCAGAAGAGGATCATGAACATGTCCCTACCGAAGCATACGAGTACCGTCTTGGACAACCTTTATCACTGGCCGAAAATGATATTCTTGAAACCTGTACTAAAACGGGGAAGGTGCAAACGAGATGACAGAGTTAAGGAAACAAATTATGGATGTGATAGTTGGAGAGTGATCAAAGTTTTCATCGTGTTATTAACTGTAATGGTTGTTAAAAGAATTCACTGTTTATTTTATCAGTATTTTATACATTTCATGTTTAATTACGTTCCTAGTGTATATAATATTGATTGTTTTGGTTTTTACGTAATTTGTAACGATCATTTTTCCTTCTGCATTTCTTTTGTTTTTCTTTTGGTGGGTTTTTGAGGTCTATGATGAAACATTTGAACTTATGAGTTCTTCAAGATAGTTTGTTCGCGTTATTGGGTTTTCAAATGTTAAATCCTAATGAAGCCAACCAAGTTCCTCTTTTTTTACGATACTACGGTTTTTTAGGTTATTCCGGATAGCCTTTTTTGGTGATATGCATATGTGACATACACGAGTTTAGTATTACGTGAGTTAAAGACAATCAAGAAACTTTTTTTATAAGGTATCTTCGTCTTCTCGTGGTGACGCATTCGTTTATATATTGTGTTCTCCGTGACATCACAACTGCATAAAACTATAACTAATTACTAATGTTATCAATTTTTACTTGTGTTATGTTGAAGTGAACAGGATCTCGACGGAACCATGAGATTGATGCTCTAGTTAGAAAACTGATGGGCTAAGACAAAATTAAAAAGAATTAAAGGAAAATTCGTATGAAATGCATGAAACAAAACAAGAAATTCGTCCTAAAACTAGAACAAACAGAAAATATGGTAGGATACAACCTGACGGTGAAATGGATGGAGATAAACCTCGACCCAATGCTCAACGCAAACAAGAACGTCGGTATGAGACCTTCACCCTATGATTGATGCGAGGAAAGAACCTTGGTACGATTGATTGTAGACGCCACAAACGGGATGGAAATCCGCTTGATAAGTCTGGGATGAACTCCTTGGGCGATGGCCAAGAGCTCCGCTAGAATCCTAAGGAAAAACCTAAGGAAAGAACCACATGCAAGTTTTTTTTGCCAAAGTCTAATCATCCCTTTCTTATTTGAAATAAGGCCTATATATAGGCTCAAGTTTACAAGCAAGTAAAAGAAGATAAAATATCTTCTAAAAAACAAATAAAGTTAAACAAAGTTGGCATACAGGCCAATACTAAAACACAATAAAAGAAGAAACATCCAGCCATAATATATGCCTCCTTTATCCTTGAATTCGATTAAATTGACAAAATCTTCTAGGCTCTTTCTCCTGAGACACCCATGAATTGGTTGGAGTCGAAGCCTCTTTGACTAATCCATTAAGAGCTTCTTCAACCTCTTTGTGCAGCATCTAGTAATTGACCCACATGAAACTTGAATTAAAATTTCTCTTGAAGTCGTGTCATTGATATCCATGTTATCATTTGCATCATTCCCCTCCTCTTGAAAAGGATTTGTCCTCAAATCAGTACCTGCATCAAAAGAACTTAAATCAGTAACATTGAAAGTGTCGCTCACAGTATACTTACCTAGTAGATCCAACTTGTAGGCATTGTCCTTGATATGTTCAAGTCCTTGGAAAGGACCATCTCCTCCTGGAAGCAGTCTAGAATGCTTTTGTTCTGAAAATCTTTCCTTTCTTATATGTAACCAGACCCAATCTCCAGGTTTGAAGATTATTTTGTGATACCCCTTGTTGGCATGTTTTTCGTATTGCTTTGTTCTTAGTTCGATATTGACTCGTGCCTTTTTTTGAATCTGCTTTACAAACACAGCCATTTTCTTACCATCCAAGTTAACATGCTTAGAAACAAGTAATGGAATTAAATCAAATGGCGTTAAAGGATTAAAAACATAAATAATTTCAAAATATGAAAATTTAGTAACATAATGAACAACCGTATTAAAACCAAACTCAACATTCTTCTTAATCAATTCAGTGAGTGGTGCAACTATGCTACTAAAGTCTTTTACAAAACGTCGGTAGAAACTAGCAAGTCCATGAAAACTACGAACATTGCTTACACTAGTGGGACTAGGCCACTCATGTATAACTCCAATGAGATGTTTTTTCAAGCATTCAGAAAAGATGAGCACGAGAATTTTTGGTACCTTCCAAAGATTGCACTGCTACTGTAGACTTCAAAATTCCCTGCTAACTTCACGTCAGCCACATAGTTACCAGAGTCAGTTTTATAGGTGCCCACGAATAATCACGAAAAATTGTGACTCCATTTGATGGGTAGATAGACTGGAAGATTCCACCGCCGAAAGTGATCAGACATGAGAATATTCCCGGAGGATGGCTTAGCTTGTAACACACGCCAGCATTTTAAAAATAATATTATCATATTAGTAATTGTTGTTTTATTAGTCCTTTCTTAATTTTGGTAATCATGCTACTTACTATTAAGTGAGGTGTCTATTTTTATTTTGTAATGTTCTGCACTTGATTTGTACTTTTAAAGTATAAAATATATTTGAATGAATAGTTCGTTCAGAAACAACATTATTATATGCGAGCGAAAAGATCATTTATCCATAACAACGCAAAGAAACTATTTTCAAATTATAAAAAACAAATAGACGGTCAGCTTATCCGCAGCAGCTGTTGCGCAATATGTTATTATTAAGATACATCTGCACCAAACATACCTATATTAATTAAACATCAGTTCTAACATATGATTAATGCGTCATCAATAAATTTTATCATTTGACACGAATCTCAATGTATTTTTAGGCAAGAATTATTTGAGATTCAAATTAAAAATCATCTAAGACCCCGATTTCAATAAGTGTATCATCACAATCACATTTAAAGGCTTCGTGTCATTAATTAGATGGTTAAATTAACACCAAATTTAACACTTATAGACAAATCAAGCATCTTGGCGAGAGGTATCCAACGAGCTTAAGCTTGTTTATTTTTAAGGTCATTAAGACCCTCAAATCACTAAAAAATCATGTTATCAAGAAAATCGATAAGGATCGTCTGATTAGGTGATTATGAGAGTTATTCATCGAATAACCATAATGACCCTTCTCCATTGTTAAGAATAGACCCTCTCTTCACCTGAAAAGGGAAGGAGTTAAATTTCAATATTGCTCTGAACTGAAGTCCAAGTTATAACTTTCTATCTTCGCAGCTGTTAAACATTGTTGACCACCGCCAGTCAATGTCGTTGACCACTTACAGCCGTCCTTGCTTGTCGTCGCCGGCAAATTTTATGGCATATGACTCATCGTGAATATAATGTAATGATGTATCCCGAATGCGGTATAACAAATAACGTTGTATTGAAGATTTGACGAGAACAACTTACAATTGTCATGTTCAGAATATAGTATAACTTTTTGAACTCTTTAAGTTTTCTCTATGTTGTACACGGAGAAGCATTGTATTTGGTGTAAATTATAAGCATGCTCTCACTGTTGTGGGAAAATTGGTATCTTTATACTTACACACTTATAGCGGGTTACTTTGTCTGGGTTAAGCCTTGTGGATTCTTCCCATTCCAGGGCTATTCCACGTAAAAAATCTTGGTGTCTCCTGCTACTTTTTTTTATACGTACGTGCTGGTTCTTCGTGCAATGCTAAGATGTCAAATTATCATTCTACCGCAAGGAATCCTCCAGCACACAACATTTGGCACCGTCTATAAGAAACAAAATCCAATTGATAGAAGTTTACACTTTATCAATGACTAACAAGTGCAATACACACGATTTTTGCTTTAACACTCATCACTCCAAGGTGCAATCTCGAAGTATGAGAGGTCAAGTCTATAATTCATTTCCTAATGATAGACATCATCATGCTGGCGAAAGAAACTACCTTGCATCATTTGAAGATCGTGTACTAAGAATGGAGGAGTCTCCGAATAAATCGAACTGAATTTTACGTGAGGCTCAACGGTACGAGACACAACTACCTCGAAATTCATCGATCCGAGGTGCACACTTACCACCCCCTCCACGGAAAATTTACCCTCCGGGAAGTTGAACACTGCTAGCTCTACACATACACAACACGTAGTCAAGCCTAGCAGAAGGCATCCAACACGTATAGAGAATGCAGTTTGATCTCACGTAATTCGTGATGAATTAATATGTCTAGTATGTGAAGGGTTTCCTATGAAGGATATGTCATTTCTCAACTGGGCATGGTTCTCATAAGTTTTCTCCGTCAGCTGAGACTGTTCTTCAAAACCCTATTCCAACAAGAAGTAAGCTTCCAAGTGTTGATGCTTATGATGGAATGTTTGACCCATATAAACACGTTGATCAATTTAAAAACATCATTCATATACAAAGAGTCTTTGATGCGACCTTTGTCCAGTTTTTCCTACGACTCTTCAAGCCAAACACACACTAGATTTATTCTCTTAAGGGAAAGTATTCACACATTTGATGAGCTCACTAATGTGTTTTTGGATCAATTCATTGTGAAAAGAAGAATTATCAAGGACTCCTCTGACCTTTATAGAATTCATCAAAATGAGATTCTGAAGGATTATTTCTTGAGATGTTTTATTGAAGCTCATTAAACCCTAAGAGTAGATCCAGAACTACTGAAAGGTATTTTCTTTTGGTGACTACGTCATGGTCTTTTCTACTCATCTTCCATGCAGGAGACGATTCTTTCATATGATGACCACATCCATCACGTTAAGACACAAATTAATGTAGATGAAGCTATAAATACACACAAAAAGTAAATTTAACTACAATCAGGAAAGTGTAAGGACCACTCAAATACTGCTCAAGCACCTCAATGAAAGAAGTATGCGCTACGAGCAAACTCTGGTTTGCCCCCTTGACAGCTGAGACGAGAATCTACACCAAAGATGGTGACACATCACATGTCAACATTCTTATGGTGATTCAAGGAAAAAAAAAACCCTCAAGTGAACACCTCTGTTAAGGCCAAATATTGAGAATCAAGAATAGTATTGTCACTTTCATCGAAGTCGTGGCCATAACAGTCAACTTCAGAGTACAACTACTATGCATCCGCCCACTGTGACAACTAAATTCAAATTTCACTGAGTATAGAACAACCTAAATCTCCTCAAAGTACGAATTTTTTGGAACACCCTTATTTTCGAACAACACAAACAACATCGCCCAAAAAGATGGGGAAATTGGCGCTTCATCAAGAAATTTACGATTTGGCATGAATCTCAAGACATACTTGGACAACAAATATTCCAGATTCAAATTAAAGATCATACGGAGCTTAATTTCAACAAGTTTATAGACAAATTAACTGTCTCGACAAGACGAACCCAATGATTGGATGATATTAGGTTAAATAGGTCTAGTCCAAGTCCAAACACATCCAATTCAAGCCATTAAAGCACATTTAAAAGCTTCAAATTGTGATTTGGATGACTAAATGAATGTCAAATTTGACATAATTATAGTCAAATCAAGTGTCTCAACAAGAAGAATCAAACGAGCCTGAGTGCTTAACTATGACGCCATAAAGGCTCTCAAGTCATTAAAAATAACACATGTGATCAAGGGATTAATATGAGCCATCCAATCAGGTAGTTATAAAAATTACTTGTCGAATGATCAAAACAACCTCTACCAGAGGCTATAAATAATCCCTCTCTCTTCACTTGAAGAGAGGAATAAAATGATTTAAATTACAATGTTGTTTTGGACTGAAAACCTAGCGATAACTTCAAGCCTCCGTAGCAGCCGACCAACGCCCGTAGCCAGCCATCGACCACCTCCGATAGCATCTGCTCACTGATCATTAGTAAACTTTACAATATAACAATGTATCCAAAACATTGTGTAACAATGTATCCCAAAGACAGTGTAAAATTAGCATCGTATTAAAGATTAGGTGACAACTGCTTATGACTGTTGTGTTCAGAAAGCAACGATTATCTCAGAACTCTTACAATTTTCTCTACGTTATATACAAACGAATGTTGTATTTGGTGTAAAATTATAACACTGCTCTTCCGGTTGTGAGAAAATCAAGTATGTTTGCGCTTACACACTTATACTGAATTTCTTTGTCAACTTAGGCCCCGTGATTTTATTCCTTCTGAGATTTTTTCACTTAAAAATCGTGTCTCATCATATTATTTTTTTATCTATGTGTGTTGGATTTTTGTGCAATGTTAAGACGTTAAATTATCACTATACCGCCACGAATCCCCTGACGCGTAGCAACTATAAATTTTCTTTGAGAATGAGATGCATACAAATCAACGCAAAAAATTACATAGTTAAAAAATATATATATTGGTACCTTTAGAAGTTGATACATGCCACTTCATTCAGTGATTATATTGGTGGAATAAGAGCAAAGTCTTAGTAGATTAACTAATTTGTCAGTCTTCAGAACAGCATGCCAGTGCTTGTTTCAGACGCTCTTATCATAAGCAGCTATATTCTGTGGTTCACACTCTGGACTTAAGAGGCGGACCAGCAAGGCTGATGTGCAGCTCATTGATATGGCTCCACAAGCAGCCCACCTGAGACTTCTTGGAAGAGTAATTCTGGAATCTGAAAGGTCACACAATGGAATTAAATAGCATTCTCTTTATTTTACAAGCAAAGTTCAGCAAAAAACAATGCCAAAATTTTAAAACAAGAAAATTTTCAGATTGGTGACATGCAAAAATAGAAAAATACAGAGACAAAAAACAAAGATGCAATATAACTGCGCTATTCAAGGATGTCTCAAATTCTAAGTGAGGGAGAGACGGGCAATTCAGTAATGCCTACAGCTCCAAATGATAATTGGGAGAAAGGAAATAGCCAGAGCTTCTTTGTTCTTTTGTTTCACATACTCTGATTCCCTCCAAGAGGAGAAATATTTACGTGCGGAGTACGCACGCAGTTCTGTGTGCGTACTCCCTAGAATAACCTCCCAATAACCCGTTTATTGGGGGTTATTGAGAGGTTATTGGGGTATTAACTCCAATAACCTACCAATACCTTCCATGATTCTGCTTTCCTATTTTTTGGTGTTATCCGGGAGTTTTGTGAGGTTATTGAGAGTATTAACCCAAATAACACCGACATAAACCCCCAATACCTTCCGAATAACCTTTGAACGCACGTAGAACTGCGTGCGTTCAAAGTACATAAATATTTCTCCTCTAAGAGGGGGTATTTATAACATTATAAGACCAATAAAAATCTAAAAAAGAACTGAAGAAACCTAACAATCAATACAATCGGATGACTCATAGTTAACTCAGTAAATCATTTGAGTGGGGTAATTCTTGCTATTTTAGGTTTGTTAAAAAAACAGCTAGAATTTAATTTCTAAAATAAAAGTATAATCTAGTAGTAGACAATTTCTACCTTTGTTATCAAAGATTATAAGCCACCCTTACATATGATTAAAAAAAAATTGAAGTGGTGATTTCATGGAACATGATTATAAGATTTTGTGTCAATAGGTGAGATTTTGTGTCAATAGGTGAGATTTTGTGTCAATAGGTGAGTATTTATTTGGTACACTTAAACCGATAAAATGTTTACACTGAGGATATAAGCATCAACATCAAAGCAGTAATAAAGTTACAAAAGCAACCCTGCGTATGGAATAATCACACTTTTTCAATAACAAAGGAGAGAACAATCTATCATTCATATGAATCTTAGTGCGTTATGCAGTGATTGGTCATTTCTTATTGTAGCAGAGTGCAAATGAAATTAAGGATCTCTTTTATGTAGTTTTATTTTATTGAGTTGGAAACTTTTTTCTTTCATTTCAATCTTATTTTGGGCCAATTTTCATTGTGTTTCATGATTGTACTGGTCAAGTTAAGTTGTCTTGTACTGTAATGGCCTTATTCGAGTTTAAGTTTGCCGAGTCCACTCCATGGCTAAATCCTCTTCGTTATATCAATATATATATATACATACATACATACATACATATATATATATATATATATATATATTATTGTCTGTTTTCTACCCCAAGAGAAAACTTGATGCTTGAATAAGTTCACGGAATGTGGAGGACGTACGAGCAAGAAAGAACAGATTGTTTGTGGAGGTCAACTTCAACTATCCCCACTTCATCTACATAAGTGTTATCGTTCCTTCCTTTACTTGAGTAATGCATTTTAGTTTATTTCGACCTCACATTATAGTGTCATATTTGACCGACATAACTATCAAACTTCTTGTATCCTTTACTTAAGTTCGATGACTAAAATTTCTAAATAACAAAAGGCTTAGGTAAACTCTGAGTAATTACATTGTAATATTTCGAAATAACACTTTCATTAAACCTTCATTCAACTCAAATTTTTACAGGGAACTCTTAGATTGCATCTGAGTTGAGATGACTCAATTTGAAATCAAATAGACTTAAGACAAGTTGAACTAAATAGTTTTGAGTTCTAGCGGAGGTAGATTGCTTAAACTCAACTCAATATTAATCAAAAGGTAGAGAGATTGTTTATTGTATTTCCAAATTCCAAAGAATGATGTTTTGACTTGAACCATCTATTTCCAAGCCTACTAATCATTTATTACAAATATTTAGCCTCCAGTACGGTCTTCAAAAGTCTACATAACCTTTTTAACTAGAAACATGAGCACTCCAATACAGCAATTTCCAGATTATATCAAAGTCACAAAAAAACACCCTAATTATATTTTCATTTAAAACAATCTCTTTAGCTCAATAAATTTCTTCGCTAATTTACATATTTTATGTAAATGCTACTGCATTTTAGTTATTCTACATATTTATATTCGCAAGTAATGATAATTACTATGCCCATGTATAATACTTTTAAGATTTATCTCGTTCACCTAATGCAGTATTATTCATGCATTCTAAACTGTAAAGCATTTCGAGTTTTTTAATCTGTTAGTGATAAGTCATGTATAGCTTATCTGTGATTTTTCGGTGAATTCACTATTCTGCAACTTTTTCTTCTAGAACTGTTAGATTTGGAGGTAATAATTCTGTTTTGGGATTTGGAGCCTTCATCTGAGCACCTATTTGAAGGATTAGTAACCTTACTTCGCCAATGTTGCGGTTTAAACATAGCTATTGGTGCTCAAATATTGTGATTGGAGCTTTCTAGTCTTTAGCAGCTAAGCAAAATATTCCTCTTATTTAGATTTTAGGCAACCATAATTTCGACGGGTAATTTAAAAGGAATTTTGTAACTTTATATTGGAATCTTAGAATTGCTCAAAACCTAATGAATTCTTCTAAAAAAAGTTCAAGCTTGATGTGTTATTTCTTCTTCTTAAGGGAGCAAAATCATTGATCATGTGAGACACTTGAACGAGTACGGGGCTTTATTTTTTCTATTTGGATGATGTTGCCTTCTTTTCAACATTTTATTCATTGTTCTCAATTGCATTATAGGGTTGACTGTATAATCAATTTTACTCAAATTCATACAATTTAGTGTTCGATATGTTTGTGGTTTTCAACCCTTCATTTGGCTTCCTTGGTTCCTCAGGTCTATTCATTAGTTCTAATGAAAGTCTTTGCTGCTTCAATACAATTGATTTCTTCTGAATTTTAATTTTACTCGAACATAAAAAGTAGCTGTTAAAAATCAAATATTTGTTTCACACAAATTTTTATTTGCATGTCGCATTACTTTCTGCATTAGATCCACATTCAAAATAAACCCCGAGACACACAACATATCATATAAAGTCTTAAAATTTGAACAAGAAAAATTGAAAGATATACATTTATTTTGTATATATTTAGAATATGTAAACTTTAAATCAAAGAAATTTCAAACTATAAAACAATTTTCATGGACTACAAATAAGGAAAGGATAGTCCAAAATGGAAAATAAACTCTTCCAACAATGTTATAATATGGCAACTTCAAGCAAGTTTGTTTGGAAGTATAATAATTCAATGTTCACGCCCAAATAGCACAAATCACTTGAAAAAATGTCATACCAAGCTAAAAGTCAAATAATTAGCACAATAGTTTCCATATCAAATTCGTGTACAATATTGCTAAATGTCTATAGTGAAGTAAAAATCTTAAGATAGTTGACTATACATTGTCAAGCAAGGCATCTTAGGGTCTAGGGTTTCCAATGAGAATCTAGAATGAAACATAAACTCATGCACATAATTAAAGATTGCAGTACACAAACTCTGAGTTTCTACAACTGGCGCCCATGTTGGATGCAAATCAAAATACGAAGAAAAAAACGTATGAAGTGACAATTTAACCATCTTTTAACAACAACGTTCTATAGCAATTAAGAATCATAAAAAAATCACAAGCTTGAATAGAAACAAATACAACACTAAAAAAAATCAAACTATTGAATTTCAAATAATCAATTAGACATGCAAATTAAACACTAATTTTAGAAAACAACAAAGAGAAAGTCATCAAATAAAAATTCAAGCCTCAAACCTATGCAAAGATATGGCCCCTCCTGAAATTTGTAGTTCCCAATTGCACCATATAAGAAATAATTGCATCCAGCGTATATTCAATCAAAGAGGGGAACCCTATAACTCAAAAGTTAAATATCAATGGAAGTATTCTTGGAAACCTTAAATATACCTTTATCTAAAATCACATAATTCCTCCTAGGCTCAACTGTTTCACAGCTTAAATCCGGTGGATAACCCTCGCGGAAGCTACAACACAACAATCTGAAGAAACTCTCACAAAAAAGGCCATGAATAGGGAAAAATCAATCAAAACAAGACATTGCGTGTAATAGAGCCACATTGCAATGAATGGCTTGGATAATGCCATAATGGCTCGAGTCATGATCCCAAAAGTCCCAATATGGAAGAAATCACAGCCCAACAACCAATACCGACTGAATTTTTAAGGCCCGAGACCAACAAAGAACCATCACAGGTATTAGAAAACACAACTTCTTCACTCATAGGTTAACTTATGCCAAAATAAACAAATATAAATAGAAAAAGAAAAAAACTGAACTGGAATAACTAATGTAAAATCAAAGTGTACTTTGTTAATTTTCTCATCTCAAAGCTCGTATCCTATGTTTCTAGCAACCATAAATTTTAAAATTTGCAGTATTTGCATCACAGCAAAATTTGAATAAAATAGATTAGCATGCATAAACAGAGAAAAAAAAAAAACTAAATGACAAAATGGACGCACCATAATGCAACCTGCAGAGAACCCAAAAGGCAAGGCCTCCACCAACAGAAAATACACCCGCCGTGTGTCTCATAAGTCGGGTGCAGGGCTTTGCATCTGACCTCATCAACTCTCCATCAGACCACCCAAGCATCTGCCTCAAAGCCATTGTAATTTAAGCTATCACCAAAAGGAATGTTAATTAAAGGTCTTTGATATCCACTCAACCTGTCAAATATTGTTACAGGATACTGTATTAGAAAGTCTAAAAAACCTAGTACAAGAAGAAAAAAAATATTAAACGTCATATATCATGATTATTTACTTCCTAATTAAACTATAGAAGAATGAGATTTAGAGTAACAATTTAACTTATGAAATTATTATTTTGAATAATAATAATACATCAAAATAAGTAATTTTTTTTTAAATAGAGCATTGTTCATGTGTCATTAGGTAAGATGCATTTTTAATATATGCATAAAGAGTATATAATCTCAAGCATAAGAGTCTATGTATGTTTGTGTAGACTTACAATAGCCCTTATTAAATCTATAAAAGAGCATATCCGGTACATAGAGCTCCCACTAATGCAAGATTTGAGAAGATATTGATGTGCACTGCCCAACTCTTTTGAATAATAAAATTACATCAAACTATTTTTTTTTTTAAATAAAGCATTGTTCATGTGTCATTAGGTAACAATCATGTTTACTATATGCATAAAGAGTATATAATTGCAAGCATGAGAGTCTATGTATGTATGGGTAGAATAACAATAACCCTTATTAACTCTATAAAAGAGCACATACAGTACATAAACCTCCCACTAATGCAAGATTTGAGAACATTGACCTACACTTGCATTTACGAAAAGGTTATATCCATAAAAAATTAATTAAAAATATGTAAACTATTATCATAAGAAATTTTCAAGGAAAGTTCTCTATTATTAGTAAATGGACTGAAAATACTGTCAAGGAAATTCTCTATTATTGTTCTCTACACCAGCAACAGAGCAATTTCAACCTCCAACTGCCCTTGATTAAAACTATCGGCCACCCAAAACTTGTCAACCTCTTCAAAAGCTGCACCTCACCCTACCTTGTCATCCACTCAACTTTGAACTTGTTGCAACAGCCTCATCCGACGATCACTTCAGTAACATTGTACCCAACTCGTTTACTCCCAATGGCCTTGTCGACTATCCCTACTTTACCTTACACGTCATTACCATAACTTCTGACATTGAAAGTAACCTCAACCCATCACTCATCTCATTGATCCTTAAGCTAGCTAACCAATTCTGGCATACTTGACACCAACTTAGCCTTTTTGACAACAATTGCTAGCAACAGACTCCAGTGAACATTGGAGCCCTATGGATGTCTTTTTAAGCATAGCAGTCTTAAAGATCATTATTTATGGCGTCACATGGCACCAATCATACACGCTTCTTTATGGGCAAACCTAGTGTTTCCCCCAATAGTCTCGATGCGGATTATACATTGGAATGTTGTAAACGACTTATCATAATAAATAATAGACTAAAATGAAAATACAAATACTCGCTAACAACAAATGAGGTTGTAAAGTGTGTCGCAATCACTGAATTAAATTCAACATAAGTAGGACAGGATTAAATCTATTGAAGTTGCGGATTTAAGCAGGATTTGGACAGGATTTAAGCAGAATTTAACCTAAATCCTACCAAACGGAAAAAATTACAACTTTAATGAAAGGTGGATTTAAGGGATTAAGAGAAGCTGAAGCGCGCCAAGGGGGGCGGGAGGAAGGAAGACAAAGACAAGGTTTAGTCGGGTAGGAACGGAGTGAAAAGGGGAGATATACCGGAGTTTCGGAAGCTTTGTATGCCTTGATCCCGTCGTTGCCTTCCCAGTTAGCTGCAGCGACTGTGCCGCGAGGATTGCAGGTACGCGGCGCGAGAGGGGGCGATATCTTCGGCCGAAATGCGGCAGTGCTGTAAAGGAACCACTGATGAAGAAATCAAAATGCATTAAATTTAAATAGTCACCTATTTGTTTATATTTGTGAACAAATGCATTTATGTAAGAAGTAATTTATTAAATAATCTATATTTATATAATATATTATTTAAATAAATTTTAATTAATTAATATTTTTTAATAATATATTTAATAGTGACCTATTATAATTTGACATTAATATGTACATAAGCTTAATAAATTTTCTGTATTTTTTTAATGAACAAATTTGTTGGTGCTTATTTTTATTCTTTGATTGAAAAAAATTAGTTATAATTTATATATTATTTTATTTATTTTAGATAAACTAGCTTGAAGCTAATTTGAAGCGTATCCAACTACTTATTAATTTAAATTAGTAAATTTATTTATTAATAAATTTAATTAAAAAAATCAAATATTCATTTATATTTTTAACTTATTTATTAAATTTATATGAAAAATTATGTACATCAAGTTTGAATTTTATATGAATAATTAAGTACTTAGTTGATTTTTTTTTTTTAATTTTTAACTAATATAAATTAGTTAAGCATAAATCAAATATATATATTAGAACTTTTAAGCAAGTTAAGTATTAACATATATGTGAAAGCATATCTCAAGTGCGAACTAAAGATAAATAACATATGATTTGGCTAAGTCAAGTCTAGACTAGGGCATACTTAGCTCAACTCGACACGACTCATTTCCAACCCTACGTGGTAATCAAGGTTTGCGGGCAGGAGACAGGAGAGTAGGTTTAGGAACTCAATATATTTTATTTAAGTTAAATTTAAATAATTTTATTGATTAATAATTAATAATTAATAATTAATAAATATATTATCAAACAAATTGTAATTATAAATTTTTTTAACTATTTTATAATGAATTAACAAAATTAAATTATACTCTAAAAATTGACAT